>JANAVB010005798.1:6015654-6188716 GCA_029216955.1 Iris pallida
CAGAAGTTCAATTCTGGACACAGGGGCAAAACGATAATTTTGGGTCAAAACGATATCTGCCGTTGGACCCACTTTGCACCGAAAAGCGTGCCAACACCTACAGTCTCTAAAGTTATCAAACTATATGTCTATGGGCCCGATTTGACGATATGAACCCAATCGTATGTCTAAAGTTAGATTCCGGTGGGCCGTGCACAAATTTACCCATTGGATCGGGTCGCAGGCCCGCCAAAATAGCGTTCCGATCGACCTTCTCAGAATCAGACCAAACATGGCTCACCGAACCATAAAAATGACACAGTCCCAATGGCACAAGTTTTGTCTCAAGGTGACGAACGTGCACAAAGTAATTGACTAGTTTGCAAAGAGGCCGATACGGGATATCTTGACCGATATGCCTCGATTTTGTCGCGCACACACAACGAAATCAAATTCCATCGAATCCCACACGTCAACAACATCCGTACGCGTCTTTTGATGCTCACGGGTTGCGACCAAGCTGCCAAGTTTGACGGGACGGACCCCGTATCGAAAAAATTCATAATTTTTGAAAACAGTTTTTCATATTTTTTTTCCTCGATTTCGAGAACGAATTTCTCGATGTAAAATAGATGAAATTTAAAACTACTAAAGCCGTTTTGAAGCCATATAGGTTGTCTAAAACATTGTTCAGGAAATTTTCTAAAATTTCCAATCGATTGATAAAAATCAACCTTCCAAAACAAGTCCCTAAAATCAAAACTATGTTCTGTTTGGAACAGTTTTTTCGGGATTTTTGGGGGAATTTTCTAGTTATTCTAACGCATTTTCTTTCCCCTCTCTCTTTCGGTATATATATATAGGTCGGGGGGAATAACTCTTGTTGTGCGGGTTTAGGCTAGGAGATCATCTCGCGAGATTTTCACAGGTTTTTTTTTTTTTCCTTTTATATATATATTTTTTTCCTTTTATATATATATATATATATATATATATATATATATATATATATATATACATCCTAATAATTTCAAAACCTAAGGATAAATACTTAAAAACTGGTATGATATTTCAAAAATAAATATTAACTATAAGGTTTTAACTAAGGAACTATTTTATTTAATTAACAACATATGATCTAGTAACAATGCAAAATTATATTTATCCTTGTTTTTAAATAGAAAATAAACTAGCCCCAATAACTTTAGGAAAGTTTTCCCAAAAATATTCATTTAACCTCAATAACACATTTATTATATATATATATATATACAAATATTTAGGAAACTATTTATCAATCCATTAATAATAAAATACAAACTATATGCATATGCACAAAATATATTTATATATCTACTTGGACGCCTCTAGAAGCACCACATGACTACATAGGCTTAAGCTGGATTCTGGTCCAGTCCGGACTAAATTGGTACAACCAGGTCTCCTAAAAGTCATAATCTTAATAATTAATTAATTAAATCATTTATAGGGGTCAAGTCACAACTTTGACTGGTTTTTCTAGTTTGGATACAGCTATGGCCAGGCATCCGCTAGCATATCTAAAACACTAGTTAAGGCACTTGATTACACTATCAGTACCATGATTCCTAGTCAATATGCATCATAACCTTAACCATGACTAAGGCTATATTTATTCAGTATTAGGCTATTATATATATATATATACAAATATATATATATATATATATATATATATATATATATATATATATATATATATATATATATATACAAAATTGTATTCAAATCTATTTGGCCCAAAATAAATTTATAATAATTCTACTAAGTCATGGAAAGCTAACATGGCTCTACCAAGTAGGTTTGGCGAGGTTAGGGTCCAAATATATTTTCTAGTCAAATTGAACTCAAAAAGTTAACACATGAGTCTCTTGTGTCATTCGTAAATAAATAGCACATGGGGACTCGATTGAGTGGCACACCCATGACATATGTGTCATAGACTTAAAATGGGTCAAAACCATATATTGGGTCAAATGGTTTTGATCTATGTCAAGTCCCGAACTCATGTTGGAAGTTAGGTCTAGAATTACGGTAAATAGTCAAATGGCCTAAATTTGACCCGAAGTTGCGTGAAGTAAAAAATAATGCTAGGGAACAAGTTGGGTGGGACATAATTTATCAAGTTGAAGGTGGGCTTGTCTACTTCAAAACTTATGAAGGACGTTTCAAATGATTGGCATTTTTTGTTCTCAAAAAATCGAAGCTACAAAAAAGTATATCTATAGTCATAATTAATAAAAAATATAATTGAAATAAATATACAATCATATAATCGTATAAAATAAATAATAATAATAATAATAAAATCCCCAAAAATTAGGGTCCTTACATTTTGCTAGGTTTTAAGGAGTTTTGTTAGGAATAAAATGACTTGGTAAACCATGTATTTAAGGCTGGACCTAAGACTGTAAGGAACCATTTTTTATGGAATTTTTCAAGATATGATTTCATGTTTCACGAGACTAGGTAAATAGCTAAGGTGGGTAGAATTTCATAGATAGGAGTATTAGAGAGTTTACCATGATTAGCCGATCATAAGCCTAATTTAGGGTAATTTTTTGTTTCTGTTAGCAGCCATAGTGCATGGTTCACCCATTGTCCTTGTTTGAAGGGTTGGGCTATGGTGCTATGTTAGCTTAAGAACTGGAGTTGCGACACAGAGCCCTTTAGCCTAAACCTAGTCGTAGATGTATTCCTATCTTGATGCGATATAGCATCTATATTCTTTATTTAAGATAGTGGCATCATATTATTTTAATGATAGGATATATGTTTAGAATATAAAAACCTAGATTATGATAACTTGGAACCCATTATTATTAGCCACCTTTAGAAAACTTATATGACTAGTTTCCTTTATCCATGAGTTGGTGAAATTTTGAGGATGAATTCTTTAAGGTGGGTAGGTTGTAACCGGCCTGATTTTTGAATATTATTTTTATAGATATTTATATTTTAAACTAGCTTTTATATGAATATGACTATAAACGTACTTTTTTGTGGCTTTGATTTTTGAAGCACAAGACATGCCCATCTCTCGAAATGCCCTTCATGAGTTTAGTAGTAGAGATGTTTACCTTCAATTTGGTATATCATATCCCATACAAACTTGTCCTCTAACATCCTTTTGGCTTCGCACAACTTTGGGTCAATTTAGACCATTCGAACGATTATCGCAATTCTAAACATAACTTCCAACTTGAGTTTGGGACTCGACATCGATCGAAACCATTTTGACCCAATATATGGTTTTGACCCATTTTGAGCCTACGACACACATGCCAAGGGTGTGCCACTCCATCGTGTTCTTATGTGCTATTTATTTGCGAATGGCATAGAAGACTCACTGAGTGATTTGCGGATTTGGTTTGGCTAGAAAATATATTTGGACCTAACCTAGACAATCCCACATAGTAGAGCCATGATTAGTGGCCATGACCTAGAAGAATTATTCTGAATTGTTTTTATAGGATTTTGTGTAGTCAACTAGGTTTAAATACGATTCCGTATATATAGGATTATATTTATATATAAATATACATATGTCAACATTTATATATATATGCTTATGAAATTATTTATTTTTATACATTTTACTGAAGAATTTATACATTTTTCATAATGGTGTATTATCTTGATATAAATTTATGTACGGTTTTTATATGGTTTTATATATACATAAATGCATATATCTATACAACTATAAGTATACGTTTATCTACCATTTTCTAAATATTATTTATATAAATATATTATACAGTTTCAATATATATAAATATATGTGTATATTATATATATACATACACATATTTTATATATGTAAATGCAATATATATATATATATATATATATATATATATATATATATATATATATATATACTAGCATATGTGCACGTGCCTTGCACGTTTGCACGTATTTTAACATTTCTTAATTAGTTTAGGAAGACTTTTTAAGAAGACCAAAGGGTAGTCTTCCTAATTACTAAGTTGTCCTTATTAAAATTAATGAACTATTTTTAATTAGTATAAGTATGTAAGGGTATTTTCGGAATTCAAAAGTTTCACCATCTAAGTTTTCCTATTATATAGTAGAATATATATATATATATATATATATATATATATATATATATATATAGTTATATAGTTAAAGTTATATATATATATATATATATAACTTTAACTATATATATATATATAACTTTAACTATATAACTATATATATATATATATATATATATATATATATATATATATATATATATATATATAACTTTAACTATATATATATATATATATATATAATATATATATATATATATATATATATAACTTTAACTATATAACTATATATATATATATATATATATATATATATACTATATATATATATATATATATATATATATATATATATAAACTTTAACTATATAACTATATATATATATATATATATATATATATATTAGTTATATAGTTATATAGTTAAAGTTATATATATATATATATATATATAATATATATATATAACTTTAACTATATAACTATATAACTATATAACTATATATATATATATATATATATATATATATATAGTTAAAGTTATATATATATATAACTTTAACTATATTATATATATATATATATATATATATATAGTTATATAGTTAAAGTATATATATATATATATCTATATATAATATAGTTAAAGTTATATATATATATATAACTTTAACTATATTATATATATATATATATATATATATATATATATTGGACAAACCCTATACTCCAATCATCCCCCCCGCTCACGCGCAGCCATAACAACAGCATCCGTAGCTGCATTGGATGGCCGCCACTACCGCACGCCTAAACACCGTCACATCTCGGCCAATGCGCTGCCAGGCTCGGCCAACTACGGCTGCAATAATGCGGCCAAGCAACAACGAGGCCAACAGCCATGCGCGCACGCGCATGACGCTACAGCTGCAGCGGTGAACGGTGGGACTGCCTCCAACCACCATCGGCGCCCACCCATGACCACGTACGGCCTCCGACGACCACATCTAGGCTGCCACCCTCCTCTCTGATGCGTAGCATTGGCTATTCGGTTGTTTCGCACGAGGTCCCGTCGTGACGCGCATGAATTTGAGTCTAGAATCGTTTTTTCGTCGCTGCAACTTTGGACACATTTTTTGGAGAATTCGACCGTTGGATCATGGATCCGATTCTTCTGACTCAGTCTCAGTATATACCCCTTCTCTCAACTAAATTTTCAACTGTTAATTTGATTGTTTGATAGATCAAAACCGGCCACCGAGTTGACCGTTTAAATTACGTTATTTTTGGACAGTTTCGTGGAGCCAACTTCGTGGATTTGTTTCTCCCACTTCGAAGCTCCGATTGACGAACCACCAACTCCGGTGCACAGCAGGTCTATCCACCTTCGTTCCATAAAAATTTTAGTTTCATAGGATGTCATTTGGTTGGTTGAAATCGACGCCAAATTTGGCCATTCGAAATCGTAATTTTCAACATGTAAAATTATGTTTTTGAACCCGGGATGTTGGATTCCAAATATGACACCACCATTGGACTCGTGGCATCATTCTGGTCAGTTTGACATATAATTTGTCAAATTTGGACAAACTTTGTTCTGGCACATTTTTCGGTACAAAGTGGGTCCAACGGCGGACATCGTTTTGATCCGAAATTATAGTTTTGTCCTTGTGTCCAGAATTGACTTATGGGTAGCCTATTTAAGCTATTTTGCTTATTCCGAAAATATTTGCAATATCTGTTTCAGCATCCGGAGATGTTTACTGGAGTTTCATCTTTACTCCTTCATTTGGATTGACGAGTTTGCTCGCAGGACGTCGTCAAATCAGCATACAATCTCCAGGCAAGATATCTTACCATTTTGCACTCATACATGATTCATGGTGTTTGTGTGTTTATTAGTATTTTACATTAGTAGATTGCGTCTAAGTATGACTTGGGTGCCATTGATATGTCTATCGATGTTAGTGTGCGTACGTGCGTGTGTGTGTTGACCATATGTGATAGTTGACATTCCCGATGTGCTGAAGTTATGCTTCGCTTTATAACTTATTTGACCTTTTGCCACATCTCATTCATGACACAAGAGTGAGGATCATAGAGTTGGCACGAACCTACGTATTCGACTTGCTACCAATACGGGCAGTTCGTGTGTCGGTTCATTTATGGATTAGCGGAGTCTAGATAGTGACTTGCATAGAGATATGGATCGCTGAGCCATGGATGTGACTTGTGTGATTCATGGACGGGAAAAACTACTGGGACGTATGAGCTAGCCCACAGCCTTACTGGATTGCCCGGTTATGGGTTCATAGTTTTCTGGTTATGGGTGTGTCACTAGAGGATATATCCGACAGTAGCTGTTGACCGTATGTCAGATCACGATCGGGAGGTATGCCAGTGATGCAAAGTATGGCTAGGGGATATATCCATTTAGTGGCCCTGACTACGCGTCAGATTCGGTCCGGATGTATACTAGTTCATGCGAAATCCACTAGCGGATGCTATGCTTTATTCCTACCCACTTATACGTTCCAGTATAGTTTTCGACTTGTATTGCACCTAGATAGTTTGGTTCAGTTTGTGTTGGGACATGGGATAGTGTCATGTCTCGGAATGGTGGGTCATCCCATGTCTATGTTTAGTTGTTGGGATGGTCCACTATTTCGATGATGGGATGCAAAACAATGTGATGACCCGAGATATTATTTCTCCCTTGTGATCTCTCTAGGTAGATGATTGTGCTGATTTAGTTCGCTGATCTTGTTGGTGTTGCTATTTCCTATTCAGGTAAATTTCATGATTTTATATTTATTTGCTCTCTGCTTATTAGATTTGCTTTATAGGCCCATATTGTTCTTCGGGTCCAATCAAACATATATATTAATGGGCTGCAGACCATGGCACATATTGTTTATTCTTGATTTTATTCTTTATTGTGGATTGAGATATAGATTAATTAGCATATGTTAGTTTACTATACAGTGTACTATGATTAGTTAGCATATAGATTAGTTATCATATGTTAGTTTACTATATAGCTTCCATATATGGCCGGCCTGATCTATTACTTCTACTTGTGCATAGCCGGTCATATGGATAGCCTGATCCTTGTCCCAAGCCGATCACATAATAAAATAATATCTCAAGGCACTGTTTAGTAGTACATGTTATATTCTAGATTATCACCTGTTGTTACACCGTACCCTTGATTACTTACAGTACATTACTACCATGACATGCTCACATGATTTTTTTTACTTTTTTACTGTTCAGTATTGCTTATCTATCATGTATTTTCATTGCTTACTGTTACTTATAGATTTTGTCAATTTAATGGAACTGCTGTTACTTTATGTACTTTGCTCCAATCCTGACTGGATAACCATAATTTTAGGAGTTGTTATGTCCCATATTCTTGGACCACATGACGATGCTAGCTGAGACAGATCTCGAGGTTCCATTTACCGTGAGTTGACTTCTGGGAACTCTAGGCCATTACTCCTTATTTTAGATATGCGCTTCATTATCAGATTTTGTCTCCGACACTTTTTCGAGAAGTATGATCATTGTAGATTCTGGTTGATTCAATGTTGCTACTATCTTCTTATTCATATCTGTCTTAGTCACATGTGATTTGAGTACATGATTGTTATTCATAAATGTTGTAGATATTTATTGGGTACTTGATAGCGTTTTACCGTCGATACTGCGGTGTAAGCTGGGCGTGGCCAACGTACTCGAGCTCGAATATTTCGGATGCGGGTCGTGACAGTCTAAAACCCCGAAAATGCACAAGAATGTCTAAGAAATTATTTATCATATTTTTAAAATAAAATGTCATTTAAATAGCAATCACATATTTAATGTATATATAACAATTAATTAGAAAATAATTATTAGACCATTAAATAAAGTGTGAAATATATAGATGTAAAAATATATCTACATGGACGTCTTTAGATACCCCACATGACTACATGGACTTGGATTGGCTTCGGATCAAGTCCAACTAGTTTAGCACAAACGGGTCTCCTAAAAAGTCAATTTTTTTAATAAATAACTAATTAAACCGTTTATAGGGGTCAAATCACAGATTTGCATTGTTTTCCTAGTAAGAACACACATATTGCTCGGTCTTCCCTACCATGACTAAAAACTAGTCAAACCACACCAATACACTAGTCGTGCCAAAATTCTTAGTCGATATGCATCTTAGAACTTAACCATGACTAAGGCCATATATATATATATATATATATATATATATATATATATATAACAACATAATACCCTCAACTATTATCGTTTTTTAATTTGATACCCTAAACTTTTATTTCAATTTGATACCCTGAAACTTTTTTTTTCCGAAAATACCCCTTCCATCTCTCTCTTCCCCATCCCTTCCACCATCGCTGCCCCCTCACCCCTCTTTCGCCCAACACCCTCGGCCACCCTTACCCGCCTCTCGTTGTCCCACCTACCGTGCACCTCACTCCTTCCGCCACTCCTTCGATCTGCCCCCTCCCACAGCTACCCCCACCCGCACCCCCACCCCTTCCTCCCACCGCCCGTCTTTATTGTCGCACACCAATACACTAGTCATGCTAAAATTCTTAGTCGATATGCATCTCAGAACTTGACCATGACTATGGCCATATTATATATATATATATATATATATATATATATGGAAAATATATATATATATATATATATATATATATATATATATATATATATATATATATATAGTATTAGACTATTATAAATATAATCATATATGTACAAAATTGTACTTAGATCTATTTGACGGTCTAACATCCCAAAATAAATTCATAATAATCCTATTAAGTCATGGCAACCTAACATTGCTCAACCTAGTAGGTTGGCTAGCTTAGGGTCCAAATATATTTTCTAGTCAAATCAAACCCGAAGAGTCAACCTATGTGTCTATTGTGCCATTCGCAAATAAGTAGCACATGGGGACTCGGTTGAGTGGCACACCCTTGGCATGCGTGTCTTAGTCTCAAAATGGGTCAAGATTATATATTGGGTCAAATGATTTTGATCGATGTCGAGTTTCGAACTCACGGTGGAAGTTAGGTCTACAATTACGGTAAATAGTCAAATGACCTAAATTGACCCGAGGTTGCGTAAAGTCAAAAGAATGTCAGGGAACAAGTTTGGATGGGACATGATATATCAAATTGAAGGTGGACTTGTCTACTTCAAAACTCATGAAGGATGTTTCAAAAGATTGACGCTTCTTCTGCTCCAAAAATCAAAGCTACGAAAAAATACATCTATAGTCATAATGAAAAAGAAAAAATAATATAATAAATATAAAATCATATAAAATAAATAAAAATAATTCCCAAAAATCAGGGTCCTTATATATATATATATATATATATATATATATATATATATATATATATATATATATATAGAAATAAATAATTGTGTTACAGACTCCTGGACAGGCCTACAAACTCGGCCCGAAGGTCCAACCTGCACCGCACTTGTGTCGCAACCGCATCGCATCGCACCCGTAATTGGCCTGCACTCTGGTTGCCCTCACATTAGTTCCTCCACAGAAAATTAAATGTGCTTCTCCCGTTGCTCGAACCTGCAACATCGAGGGAGGGGGGATATGCCTCACTCCAACCACTTGAGCTAGAGGTCCTTGAAATATAGTAATATATATATATATAGTAGTATAAACTTGGTTCTAAATACCTAATTGGTTTAATAAAATATGATTAGTCTTGCATTCTATATTTTAGTATCGTATTGTGTTGTTTATCCAATTTGGACAGGATTTTAATTGGAATTGGATTTATCAACATTCACCTAGGACTTGCCATAACAAAAAGGCACACAAAGGTAATTGTGGATCCGTATCATACATTTCGTACATAGGCAACTGTGATTGTAAAAGTAGGGTTGAGCTTGAGCCTATGTTGCATTTGCTTTTCTAGAAATTCTAATTAGAAATGGATAAAAAATATTTATTATGATTTGGAAATCCTAAAAGTCACTAACTACTTATGAAATGGTTAATCGAGTATGTGATTCGGGATTACCGGGACAATATTCCCAAACCTGTAACCAGTAATAAAGACTCATAACTTAGATATGATACCCTAAAACCCTATCATAGCTCATTTACTGATTATTAGATATTTTAGGATTAAAATTAGTTTTTAAAATTTAATAGAAATATTTTACCCTAGGAAAATTGATAGCGACGAACTGTAGAAATTACTACAGGTAACCATTAGAAAAATGATCCCAAAATTTACACATAGTATTATATAAGCCTAATGTAAGGCCCATAATTTTAATTTATTATTTTAATAATTAGAGATTGAATTTGTAGATTTTTTTTAACGAATTAATTTCCAAGATGATTTCTTGAAATTACTCGGGGAAAATCTTACACCACACTTGATTTTTAAGCTTTTAAGGTATAAAGTAACTTCTAGAGTTTTTTGGAATTTTTTAGAATTGACTTATGATTTTTAGAATATATTTAGTTAGAAAAATTATAAACACATAAAATTAAAATCATAACCCTAACCCAATCTAAAGCATTGCGGGCCCATGCGTCAACCAGCGAGTTAATACATGCAGAGCCCGCATGTCAGCGAGTGGGCGGCGCAGCTAACCATGCTGCCAGCCCACGTGGGCCAAGCCGAGTCGAGCTAGAGAGGGTGGCGACTAGCATAGGCCGCAAAATTTGGTTGGGAGAGGATCTCGACCACCCAAATCTCAAGCCTAGTCGGCTTAGGGCTTTGAGTTGACTTCCATACACACATATATTATGGTTTTAGGAAAAACATATTTTTTTTCTCTTTTCTGTCGAGATCTAACAAGGAATCTTCAACTTTTATAGGCTACTTCACTCTCTTCTCGAACTCCTTTTTAGGTAATTTTTTTTGAAAAAACTTTATTTTGATGTCTAGTATTTATTTGGTACTTTTGCAAGATTTTACGGTTTCATCTAGTATTTTATAAAATCATATAAGTAGTAGTGTTCTATTTTTGAACCAATTACATTGTTTAGGGGATAACTTAAAGCCATTACACCCAAATCTAGTTCTATAAATTTCCCCTGGCCTAGAAATGTCCTAGTTTCTAAGATAATTTTTCTCGCAATATTTTTGGATATTTATTATTTATTAAAAATACAGATTCACAAAATTTGCATCTGTAACCGAAAATGTTTAATATCGGTATTTCGACCATAGCTGGAATATACAATTATGAGAGTACCAACAAACAAATTTGCTTTACAATTCGAGAATATCGACACGTCTACATCATCGAAAGACACAAGTATAGTATGTCAAACCTAAACTTTGATAGTAGATTTTAACCCTAATTTTTGTTTGTTATTGGTTCAACATCTTAGATTGACCGTAACTTTTGACCCTAAACACGTTTTGATGAATCATCGACTGTACAGTGCTTTTTTTTGCTGAAATCTACAAGTTTGCCCAATCAAATAAAGTTTTTTAAGAAGTTGACTTTTTGGTCAACTATATGCGTCGACTTGCATGCTACGAGTTACATAGGTCAAAGTTGGTTTTCTTGTCACTTATGAGCTACTTTAGTGTATCAATACCATAGTTGACTAGAATAAGTTAGATTGTATATGTTTTCAACCTTAGATGATAATTAACTAGTTGGCTAAGTAAACCCTAATGAACTAGAAAATACAAAAGTTGTAAATTAAGAAGCCTAACTAAACTTGTTTTGTGATGGGTGGATTAGCTAGTTGAGAGTTCATTGTTCAACAGGAAGTACATGTAAGTACATGTACAAAGCAAGATTAGTTACATCATTGTTATTTTTTTTTTGTAAACTGACTATTCAGGTATTTAGTTTCATATGTTCCTATCATTAACTCTTCACACACGAGAGTTGCTATTGTATATAGATTCATGATTTACATGTTCATTATATCGTTATTGTTAACATGATTATTATCGTTATTGTTCATGTGATCTAGTAATGAGTACGAGTATGAGGAAGAAATAGTCACTAAATATGTGGATAAATTACCTGTTGGAGTTATCCAATAATTATGGGCTACACATGTAATTTAATTATGTTGGACTATCTAAATAATTATGCCAAATTAAAGTGGTCTAATTGAAAATTGGCTTGAGGGTATAACTGGCATCGAAATAATGTGTAGATACCAGAGATAAATCTAATTTGATGAGGAGCCAAATTAGAATATATATATATATATATATATATATATATATATATATATATATTCTAATTTGGCTCCTCATCAAATTAGATTTATCTCTGGTATCTACACATTATTTTGATGCCAGTTATACCCTCAAGCCAATTTTTTGTGGCGAACGCTCCCATCGAGAATCGATCTCCTGACCACTCGGGTCGCATGCATCTCTCTTAACCACTATGCTAGAGGTCATTTGCTATATATATATATATATATATATATATATATATATATTCATTAGGGGTTATGGTCCTCAACTTATCTGGCCACCAAAAAGAGAGCTTCTTCTTTTTCTCTTCTGCATTCCCATCAACAGAGAGAGCAAAAAAGAATAAATCTTTGTTATTAAGGGTTGTAGCAGATGGAAGATTGAACTCCCAAAAAAGGACGACCGTTTCAAGATCCATCAAGCAAAGCAATGGATGCATGTACACTTCCGCAATTAATTTCTATTCTTCATCTCATGAATCAACGGACAAAATTTGTAACAAGTGGTATCACAGCCTCCCTTGTTTGATTTATGAGGTCGAAGTTTCAGAATCAATTTTTGTTGTTGTTCGGAAACCGTAGATCGTTTGATCTAATTTAATTTTGGATTTCGATTATTTGATTAAAAAATTTTACTGCACATGTTTTCCTTATAAAAGGCTTTGTTTATTTTTAAACAAAAGATCATCAAGTTCATTATGTTAGAGTGGGTGGGGTTCCCAACCTATGTGAAAAATACCCCAGAGTCGGATTGGGTATTCATATATATAATATAAATATTCCAATAGATTTGGATTGGATATTTCTATATATAGTAGGAATATCATAATGGAATTTGATTGGGTATTCCTGTATATAATAGGAATATATCATTGGTTTAGATTGAGTATTCCTACATATAGTAAAATACCTCAATTAGTTGTGGGTTTGAGGCTATATATACTAGGTGTTTCCTCACCATAAAATATATCTCAAAAAATAGAGAGGAGCAATAATGCTTTACAACTTTTGAAAGAGAGAAAGAATTGAAGACTATTGTGAAGGAGAGATCGCTTCAAATAATTTTTTGACATCTCTTGTTCTTGTGACTCTACAATCAAATTTTCTTCTTTCAAGTGAGTTATGGTGATCCGTTTGGATCGGTAGGAGCTTGTAGAGGGTGTATTCTCTTTATTCCATTAATGGAGGTTCTTCAGGGTTGGACTCCGATCATCCCATAATTTTTCCAGCAAGGGTTTTTTATGTCAAAAATCTTTGTCTCTGCGATTGTGTTTGGGATTTTTTGGTTTGTGTGCTTTTGTTCGGTTCTCTCGTAGGCTTTCTGGTTTGGAGGAACAGTTTTCGTGCTTCATTCCAACAGAGTGGTATCAGAGCTTTGGGTTCAGAGAAGTGTCAGAAGTTGACAGTCAAACCAGGAAGCAGAGATGGACGAGAAGCCGATACGCATGTTAAACCTGAACGGTACCAACTATCACTACTGGAGGAGCAAGATGAAAGATTTGCTATTTGTTAAAAAGTTACATCTGCTAGTATTTGCTTTCGAGAGGCCCAGTGGTAAATCCGAAGAGGACTGGAATTTGAGCATATACAGGTGTGTGGATACATAAGGCAATTCATTGACGAGAACGTGTATAATCACGTTGACATTATTGATCATACGAGGACACTGTGGGATAAGCTACAATCTTTGTATGCAAAGAAGACCGAGGTAAATAAAATGTTCCTGATCCGAATGATGATGGGTCTACGGTACAAAGATGGTGCATCCATTACGGATCACTTGAGTGAGTTCCAGGGCGTGGTTGACCAGCTATCCTCGATGGGAGTCAAGTTCGACGACGAGGTTTAGGGTCTTTGGTTGCTATATACATTGCCAGACTCATAGGAGTATCCATAATCGCTTCTGCTCCAGAAGGCGTGGTCAGTCTAGAGTTTTCCAAGAGCAAGATATTGAATGAAGAGACACGGAGACGATCTCAGGGCACTTCATGCACATCCCACTCAGAGGTGCAAGTTTCAGTGAGCCACGGAAGGGACAAAAGCAAGAATCGAGATGGTGGCAGAGACAAGAGCAAAGGTAAGTCCAAGGGTCAGTACGAGAACTCGGAGTGTTACCATTGTGGCAAGAAGGGCCACATCAAGCGAAATTGTTTTGCTTGAAAGAAAGAGAAGAAGGGCGACAAGGGAAAGCAAAGTGAGAACACTACAGTGATGACCTTGGCACATGGAGGCGATGTGATCATCGTAGGTGATGAGGTTGTCATGAACCTTGCCTGTGATAATAATTCTTGGCTGGTGGACTCGGGTGCTTCAGCGCACGTATCTGACAATAGGGCATTATTTGCCACTTATACGATAGACGACTGTGGAGTGTTGAAGATGGGTAACGAAGATGTGTTGAAGGTGGTTGCCATTAGAGATGTGCATGTGAGAAGGAAGACGGGTGCAGTTCTTATTCTCAAGGATGTCCGTCATGTCTCTGATATCTATTTTAACCTGGTGTCGGTTAGAAGGTTGGATGACGAGGGTTTCTTCAATCTCTTCGAAAATGGTCAGTGGAAGCTTTCTAGAGGTTCGATGGTGATTGCCAGAGGAAGTAAGAACTCTGGACTCTACTATATGGAGGGGAGCGCACAGGGGACACAGGAGGTGAACGTACTCAGTGATGCATCTACCGAGTTGTGGCACAGGCGGTTCGGCCATATCAGCGAGAAGGGGATGAGCTACTTGGTGAACAGGAAGGTGATTCCATGACTAAAGTCTACAAAATTGGAGAAGTGCATACACTGTTTAGCAGGAAAGCAAAATAGGGTGTCTTTACAAAGTCACCAAAGTTCGAGGAAGCTGGTGTTGCTCGAGTTGATTCACTCGGATGTCTGCGGTCCTATGAAGGTAAAATCCATTGGTTGTGCTTCTTATTTTGTGACGTTTATTGATGATTATTCTAGAAAGGTTTGGATTTATGCCTTAAAGACCAAGGATCAGGTGTGTCCACTTTCAACGAGTTTTAGGCCTCTGTTGAAAGGGAGACGGGCAAGAAGCTGCTATGTGTTCGGTCAGACAATGGCGGCGAGTACATTGGTTCTTTTGATGCATATTGCATAGAGGAAGGGATATGACACCAGAAGACTCCATCCAAGACACCTCAGCTCAATGGTGTAGTAGAGAGAATGAACAGGACACTAATGGAGAGGGTATGATGTTTGCTATCAGAGGCAAACTTACCAAGCAGTTACTGGGGATAGGCTCTTTACACAGCTGCTTATACTATTATTTTTTCTCACCAGATGAGTATATGCTACTGACTGACGGGAAAAAGCCTGAAAGTTTCATAGAGGCTATAGACAATGAACATAGACAGGAGTGGATGAAGGTTATGCAGGAGGAGATGAGTTCCTTACAAGCCAACTCTACTTATTATCTGGTGCGATAGCGATAGGGCAAGAAGGCTTTGAAAAATCGATGGATGTTCAAAGTAAAGCAGACAGATGATGCTACTCGCCCTCGATACAAAGCGAGGCTGGTAGTTAAAGGCTACAGTCAATGAAAGGGCATATATTATGATGAGATCTTTTTGCTAGTCGTCAAACAGTCGTCTATTCGGGTGGTGCTAGCATTGGCAGTCAGTTTCGACTTGGAGGTCGAGCAGATGGACGTGAAGATGGCATTCCTCCATGGTAATCTTGAAGAAGAGTTGTAAATAGAGCAGCCAGAGGGATTATGTGAGAAGGGCAAGTCATACTTTGTATGCCAGTTGGGGAAGAGCTTGTATGGTCTGAAGCAGGCTCCGAGACAGTGGTAAAGGAAGTTCGAGTCATTTATGGGGGAGCATGGTTATGCACGAACGACGTCGGACCACTATGTATTTATGAAGCACTTTGCCGATGATGATTACATTATTTTATTGCTTTATGTTGATGATATGCTATTGGTGGATCGAAATGCCACTCTGTTAGCGGAGTTGATGCGCCAACTGGACGCGACCTTCTCTATGAAGGATTTGGGCACAACAAAGAATATTCTTAGGATGGAGATCAGCCGAGAGAGAGAAAGAGTCCAAGCTGCTACACTTGTCCCCAAAAAAGTACATTCATCGGATATTTCAGCATTTCGGGATGGATTGGTCGAAAAAAGTGAGTAACCCCCTTGCAGCTCACTTCAAGTTCAGTAAGGAGCAGTGTCCATCTACCGAGGACGAAAAAGAAGATATGGAGCGGGTTCCATATGCTTCAGCTATGGGAAGCCTCATGTATGCTATGGTGTGTACGAGGCTAGACATCGCTCACGTAGTTGGCACAGTTAGTAGGTATCTATCCAATCCTAGAAGGGTACATTAGAGTACGGTCAAGTAGATTCTATGGTACCTTTATGGACTACCTAATACTCGCAGATAGTCTCGTTGCTATCTGATGGAAAAGGTCACGATACATCTCAATTCTGAAGTGATAGAGGCATATACCACTCAGAAATAAAGCCATCCTTAAACCATACAAACACAAGTCTATTCTGGGCAATCGTGATCTAAACTGATCACAACACAACCAATATCTCGGGGTCACAAATCACAAGCCAACACACATAAGTCAATTCAGGGGCATCACAACGTATTTAGACTTATTGTATGGAACATCCAGTGAGCAGCCAAGAGGGTTAAAGAACTTTCAGACACGAACAACTTAAAATGACTACAGGAACAACAACAACATAATCACGAAAGCAATCTTTGATTTAATCGCGGAAGCAACGTTGAGTGATCGCAGAAGCAACTTTGGTTAATCGCAAAAAGCAACTTTGATTTGAAGTGAATCAAATAAGAGACCAAGGACGTAAAGCCGTACTTTGATACCAATTTGTCACGTCCCGATTCTGTAGAGTCATTCATTCTCTTGGAATCGATCGTTCTCACTTGGGCGTGATGTCGTACAAGTCTGGTATTGCACTTGTATATGGAAAAGATGGTACATAATTGATTATCTTCAAATAGGAACACATCGCAGCGGCAGAAGCAGACAAATTGAAGTCACTGAGGACATGTATTTCTTTATCGAATAGGAATACATTACTGATTTATAGCAGCAGAGATAAGTAGATAGCTTGAAGTCATAAAAGATACATAGAAATGCATTCTCTTTATTGATAATTGAAGAAGAGTACAAGATTTGTAATGAAATACAATGCTTACAACACATCTTACTTTACATTGATAGCCAACTGAACATCTGCTTACATTTGATACTTTGATACATTGGATGACAACTCGATATACCGACTTAGCTTACAACTCACTGGTATAACTGATTACAATGTTCCATACATTATGCCCTTCATAGACAAAAGACATCATCTTTTGGAAGGAGAGCTTCTGCATGTCCAATAAATCTTCGATGCCGTAGAAGCGATCAAGCAAATCTTCGTGTACAGAACTTCCCCAGCATGAGCACCTAAAAAGTGTGCCCACAACGTGGACCGGTACATCATCTATGTACTGCGAGCAGAATTCTGTCCATTCGCCTAAACCAACACTAAGTGGTCCATTTTAGTAAGTACTTATTAGAATGATCTTTCTAGTTGGGGCCTAGCATCAGTTTACAGTTCATGAGCAGAAATATTGAAGTATGTAAACTTGTTCTTAACAGCATTCATGTGGAGGCATCATTATAGCATACTTGATGTTATCATATGAAGGTATCATTGAGGCATCGTTAGCATTAACATCTTAAACATGTTATGACCATTCTCATAGAGAGCATCGTTTAGCATGTATGTTATGTTTGAGTAGTTTCATAGTAAGGCAACATTTTCTCATACTGTATTTAACATGTTAGGCAGGTTCTCATATTGAAAAGCAACATCACAACATCAGTTTGTTTAGCATATTAAGCAGGCAAGATAAACCAACATATATATTGAATGTATCACATTTAAGTGATTTCTTACCGATAGACGACTCCTCGTACCTGCATTAAATACAGGTTAGCAGATATACTTACTCTACCTGCACAAAACATTTATTAGCGTGCATCTTGACTACATGGTCGCTGGCTTTGTTAAACCATATAGACTCTTTTCATTTCCATCTTCAAGATAATGCGATGACACCATAGTAGGTAGCGAGCCTCTATGCTGCCTCGTATTACCCGTGCTCCCAAAGCACTCACTACACCAAAACAGACGATTCTCAACGGTTATTACCATGATAAATAATTTTCGTAACGGTAATAACCGTGACGAATTGACCGTGACTAATTTTCTTAACGGTTTTCGTCACGGTAATAACCGTTACAAAAATGAAATGTTCCTTACTAATTTTTATTTTTGTAACGGTTATAAACGTTACAAAAGTCTTTTTTTGGAAAAAAAATAATTTGAATATATTTTCCATGCACATTTATTCAACTACCTTCCCAATAACAAATACTTAAACCACATTCCAATTAACATTATAAGTTCAACAATATATAAGTTCAACAATAAAATTTAAATTCAACAAAAGTTGAGTTTACATGCACAACAAAAATCTATGTAAGTTCAATAGCATAAACTATTTAAGTTCCATGAATATACATTTCACAATAAGCCGAGGGCAGCCAGCCACAATAGATAAGTACATTTCTCACAAATGTCCAACATTTCCAACATAATTAGAACATGATAACTATGTTGATAATTAATTAGTGCTTGCTACTGTAACATGGACTGACATTGGACTTAGAGTTGTTAGAGATGGGTTCAACACTAGTGGAGTTGGGGATATTCGATTTGAGCTTCTTCTTTAGTTCTGTCAACAGTACTTGGTTCTCCTGGTTCAGCAGCTGAGCCTTCTTCCTCGGCCTGTGACTAATCTTCGTAATCTGAATTCACTAGGTAACATTAGTCTTTGATGCAATTTGCAAGCAAAGTAAATCTCAATGTGCACAATAAATCCAAGAAAATTTTGAATGCACCATAAAACCAAAGTATCAAAGAAAACAAAACATGTAATCTAAAGGATGCAAAAAGAGTTCGGTATGGCGAATTCATCCCGCAATGACCTTTATATTTTTCTATTAGTTGAAGTAAACATTCCTTAAACTTCATCCACGAAATGTGTTTATGAGGAGGTGGAGGTAAAGATGGAGGTGTAAGTGGGTATATGAACCCCCAACAGAGGTGGAGGTTGAGCCGATATTTCTCCTTCAATTCCGAGAGGGTATGGAGGCAAGTATTCTTGGCGGAGGCAGATGTGGAGGTCTCAACCTCCAATCCGAATCCTACCCACTTACACCCTAGTACTCACACATTTGAAATACATTCGGAAGTTTCTGTCATTTTTGTTGTGTATCCAACACAAACACAACTAGTAGCGTCCATGTCAATAGACGAGGAAGGGGTATATCAGCCATGGAAACATTTGTCTACATCGTACCTAGATAATATCAAAGATATGAAACTTTGCTATAACACCAAGAGTTACCTCAACAGAATGATTGATACATCAGGATCATAGTGAAGAATCTAAAATAGCTTCTGAGTTTTGAGGCTTGAGGAATTGCGTATGGCTATGGCTACTTAACTATATTCCATCACAAGTTACAGTTCATATTGTCTCTTTTTAAACTCCAACAACATTGAATGTACACCAACATTGCACATCCACTGTATAATTTAGCAAAGACATAATGAGTTGTCATGTTAGTGTAGTATGCATCTTAAGAAGAGGCATCTAACCTGTGTCCCAGCTAGAAAAGCACCCTAGAACCCTCTACTAAATCACACACATAGAACAACTAACACACATCAAGCTCATTTCAGATTAGGATGCCAATGCAGTTCAGGATTAACACAAAGAAAAGAGGACAGATACATGTATTCGAGGGGGTTTTCAAGGGGCTGTGATCATTTTACTTCAAACAAAGGAGGTAAGACGCATTAAGATGAAAGAGTGATATCAAACACATGAACCTCGAATGTGATTATTTCTAGTTGGAAGTAAATATTCATTAAACTACTTATGCTTACTGAAGACTTTAAAGGGCCAGTTGGATAAACCTTGTATGGTCTTCAAATGCATATTACTTAAAACTGAGTGAAATAATCCTTTCCAAATTAGGTAGGATGTCGGTCTTTTTCTCCAAAACTATAAAGATAAAGAACCATAGCAACAAAAATAATATACCTCCTAACATGCGAAAGCATCCAATCAATTATGGCGTGTAAAAAATGTAGAAAAATGCAACAATCTAGTATGTAAATGTACTGCTTAGTAGTTAAGAGTTTACCTGTTCCATTGGGATAACAACGAACACATCTAGTTTGATATTTTAGTGAAGACTCCCTTCGTTGTTCAGGTTGAGACATATTTCGAAGATCATAAACATTTACATGCCTACCTGCAGTAGCCACTACTAAACGATGGCCAACAAGAGAAAGAGAGAACACACGTTCAGGTTGTGGGTATGTCCCAACGAGCGTCTTGTCTGGCCCACTTGTACCTCTTGGATCCCAAGACTTCAGTGTTTTGTCCCAGCTGCCTGTGATCACTTGGCCTAAGATAGAATATTAAAAATCAGAATTTCTTTACCTGAATTAATCCAATATCTAAAATCTCGGTGCATTAAGGATTTCAAACAGTAACATGCACGACATGAAACTCAAAATGATAAGCACAAGAAACTTTTGGTGGACTATATGATCCTTCATTTTTGTTTAGTTCTACCCCTAGTTCTAGCAACTCATTTAAATAGTATCATATCATTCCTAAATGGTGCATATTCGTCTCCGATGCACATGTCCAAACCATCTCAAATGATTGTCTCGCATCTTATCCCCAATAGACACCATCTTCAAATTCCCTCACATATACTCATCCCTTGTCCGATCTCTAATCCAGTGCCCCTCATCCATCTCAGCATTCTCATTTCAGTTAAGCTTACATTTCGTATATCCAGCTAATGGTACATACATAAATATAATCTTATGTTACTTATGCAAATTATAAAGCAGATGGAATTTGCTAATTAGTAGGGTTGGAGCAATATGGTATATTTTCAGAAGACATGCTGCAACTCAGCTGATGTTCAGGATTCAAAATCCATAATAGCATCATGAAAACACCAAGAATTTAAGTAGCCAAAACAAACTGTCAAATGCCTTAACAACGGCAAAAAGAGGTGGATTCTTTTTGAAATATGACACTAAAAGGAGAAAGGTTTAAACAGTAGCCCTGTTTTGCAATTGCTTCCAGAATAAGCTTTGGATGAAATTCAAATTACCTGAAACAGAGTACAAGAGAGCAAGCTTCAATGTAGTATGCAAAGTCATGTCCAGATCCCAAAAGAAAACTAAGGTTATGCTCTTTCCTGATGTATAATTTTAAGGCTGTTTTAAGGTTTAAATTATTAAAGGTCTTTAAATTGTAGGGTAGTATATATCTAAGTTTTATTTCGAGGGTCATCATTCTCCATCGTCCTTGTATTCTGATATTGGAAATACCAGGAAGGCAGGAAAAAAAAACCTACTATAGTTTTTAGAGCTTTTTTGACTGGTTTATATCAAAAAAAAGGAGCAAAAGCCTCTTTTTTTTGTGAGAGGAACTATTTCATTTTAGAGTTCTCTCTTACATTGATGAGAAATTAAACAATGGGCTACTTCTAGAAAGCCTCAAGAAGCAAACCTAGAATAGGTGCTATAATGCCGATTACGTCATCTGAGTCACTTGTAATTCTTCATTCAGGGCACAAAACAATGTGTAATATTCATTTACTGCCAGAGTAGTAGGGAGCAGGGCGATGTGTGCACCCCATTTTAGTGAGTCGAGTATTTTTTCTAAAGCCTAAAATAATCTATAAAAGTGTAAAGTATATATCATAAAATTTTAAAACCTATGAACATGTGAAATCAATCGCCAAATATCATAACATCAAACGGATCATGCCTCAGTGATAAAAATGGCAAAAGAAACTTGTCAAATATATTTTTATAAAATGGTAGCATATGCTAAAAGAAAAAATTAAGCTTCGTACATGGATACAAATATGGAAACATACTGTGGTATTATGAGTAAGAAGATCACAAACTTTGAGTGTCTACTAAATATGTGTTTTTGGAAACTGGAAACTTAGTTGGGAACTAGCAGAAAGTAGGAACAATTGGCAAGTCCTCTAAGTTTCCACAATTTCCATTTATCTGGCTATTGGAAACTTAATTTGCAAAGTAGTAGGGGTCCACATCCCAAATAGGAACTTTTGACAGATCTAGTTCCAATTTCAACCAGTGATACCAGTTAAAAACTAGAAGCAAATGTTTCTTCCTTTTGTATGAGATAGCATAAAGCTTTTGTTTCTATCTTGTAGCTTTTAGCAAGCAGACAATTTTCAAATCGAATACAAGTTTTCTCCAGGTTTCTAAAAAAGAAAATAAATTGAAGTTTCTTGGTTTTGGTAGTTGCTGAGTCAAACATAACACATCCAAATACTCGACCTTCCTATCAGCAATCACATAGTGGTCTAGTGAGATATGTCACCTTAAAGACTTAGGAATTTGAGGCGTTGCACATAACAGAAATATTATATGCATAAAATTGTCTGATAGATACATATATATGGAACATGAATGCTTTCGTGACTTTTTACTGATTATAAATATTATATGCATAAAATTGTTTAATAGAAATTTACCATGTTGAATAATCTGCCTCTTGTGTATCTTGAGAATGTAGCCACATCATGAAGCGACCGACCACAACATCTGTAAAGTACAAGGGAGGAATTAAAGGCATAGCCCCGAGCAATACTAGCATTAAGTAGTACAAAACTTTTTTTTAATGAGACTTGCTTCTTTTTCCATTCCTTCTTCTTTTGGAAAAAACCCTAGGTATGTGTTTCCTTCTATTTTCTTCATTTCTCTTCCTTTTTAAACCTAGTCTTTTGCATTGGGTTCTGATTTAAATTTGTGGACTGTTGGTGGCTAGCAATCTCAGCTTTGAAGAGTTTCGGATTATTCAAGTTGAAGGAAGGACCTTCACTTTTGGAGTTTTTTTTATAGGGAATTCACCCTCAATAGGTAATCTCTTCAAATCCCTTTGAATCCATGAATTCTTTCCATAGATGCATCCATCTAGGTGTCCCCTAGCTGTAGGATGAGTTTTGTAGGAATTGGTATTGGTTTGGTATCCGTATTAGACACGTATTAGTATTTTTGCGTACGTATTTGATGAAATGCCTAAAAGGAATTTTTATTGTTGTTTTCCAAATCTTTTTGAACAGAATTGTAGATCTATATGTTGCTTATGGTTTTTTGTCGCACTGAGGTAAAATTTGTGCTGTGTCCGTGTCCAAATTGGGTACGAACCCGCTCACACACGAGCCGTGCCTGTGTCCTGCTGCTTGGGCACTGTAGCGGACACGATAGGACACTTCGTGACCCTAAACTTGGTGGACACGTAGGGCACATATCTGACACGAGGCTGATCAAGTTTCGTGAGATTTCATCGAGTGGATCTCAAGAAATCTCACGCGCACTGATTTTGCCGACACTGTGCGCACGGGAAAAATCTCGACTGATACACATATCGTATTACGCGTACACGTGTCGATGGTGTCTCGTGTTGTGTCATGTGTGCAGGCCTATACATAGGCTACACGTGGACATGAGCATGAGACGTGTCGTGCCTCGTGTCGTGTCCACGAGTTCGTGGACTCGCCGCACGAGACTGTCTGTCTGTGCATGCGTATTTGGTGTTTATGATGGTTTGGACACTTCGTGTCCTATTTTATGGACACGATACACTCTGTGGGACACATACACATGTACATGACACGATCTCGACCATCAATTTGATATTTAATTAGTTTTTGTGATGTCAACTTAGGGTTTCACTCATTTTACTGATACTAGGTTCGGATAAATGCGTTTCAGAGTTTAAAACTGAATTAAATTGCTAATTTATGATTAATTGTTGATGGTTAACATGTATACATGTCTGGGTTGATGGTTTCATAGCTGAGTTTCACATTGAATCAGGACTGAGTTTGTATTCTGAGTTTTCGAATGGACAGGATACTCGAACTTGACTGAAAACTTGAGTTTCGGGTTTAATTCTTCATACGTTGTTATTTCTGAGATTTTTTTTGATATATATACACCTGAGATCAGGCCTACACATCTGGGTTTATGTATGGGTAGTTTCGAACCATGGTTGATATATATGCAATGTACATGACAAGATATACAATATTGGTTGCATAATTCCTGAACAAAGGGTTAATTATATATATTTCCTGAAAGCCTGAGAATGAAACCTACTCAATGCTGCCATCAGTTAACCTATGACACACATCCACACACACACTCATATAGATTTCACTCATGACTCATTCACAAATCCCCTTGCCATGTACACTATGTCCACTACACACCTTGACACTATGTGTGACACCTCACTTGACATTCCTATATGCTATTGACGCTATACACACATTCATAACCCTTTTCCATTTTGACACATACGACTGCCCATTGCCAAGTTAACATTACACTATATATATATCACTCACCCTTTATATGCATGTATACATTAATTGTACATTGCTTTGTATTATAGGCATTTATCCTATGTATATTATATATATATATCTACCTGTGTTGTCATTGCTATTAGATATAGTCTATGGGTTATGAGTCAGCTTAGGATTAACCCAATGAGCCTAAATTGGCCGAGTTGACTATCAAGTTGACCAAGTTGACAAAAGTCAACTTTAAGTCAAACTTGATCCAAATCGACTCAAACAGACTTGGAATGACTAGGTAACTTATGTTTGACCTAAAATTTGGTAGATGGACTAGTTGACTTATAGTTGACCAGGTTTGACCAGTGTTGACCAAGGGTTGACTTTGACCTAGAATCATTTAGAATACATTGTAGGCTATTCTTATTTCTTGTTAGACATGTTGTGACCTGTGTTGCTCTAAATAGGATCCAGATACTCCAGTTTGGATTCATATTCTCATCAGACAGTCAGGATATCAGGCGAGTACATTATCTGACTGTTTCATACTTGTTAGGAATTATATTCTTGTTATAGTTTAATTTACTTGATGTTGACACGACATTATCATGGATTAGTACTATATGGATCTTTACATGAGATGTTATCCCCTTCGGGTGCATCGAATACATCGTGTCATGTGCTTTTCACGAACATCATGTATTTTGTGGACCCTTATTATTCATGTATACTCATGTGCTCTCATGTACTCTCATGATCTCATGAGCTTCATGTATAAATTATCATGTACAATAACATAACCTGTCTAGATCCTTGTGTATTGATTGGGGCATGGGGGAGTAGAAATAGCCATGTGAACAATTCCAAAGTAGTGTAATCATGTACAAACTCTTTAGTGTAATCATGTACAAATCAAGCCGTTCATATGTCTATCTTGTACTCTAAATCATATAGTCACTTACAGTTCTCTATAATCATATATAGATAGCTTCGTTTATCAGTTTCTCTCTTTCTTTTCATGCTTGTTTGCAAAAACAAAAATTTGTTTTATTCCAAACTTGTAAAAGAGTACAAAGTACAATGAATTCTGGGGAAGTACAACTTTAGGATTCTGATCAGGAGACAATCACTTTATCCCTTGGACTATGTGAACTTGAAGACTGTAGCCTCTAGAGAACGTAGCAGCAATTTTGCCAGAGTTCTTGATCTCTTGTCTGATGATGATTGGAAACTCTATTTATAGAGTTCAGGAAATAACTATTTTAGCAGTTATTCTGATGTGCGCGAGGCTGGATTGCGCCATACTGGATTGCGCCAACCTCCTGTTGTGCCAACTTTTATTCAGTTGTCAATCGTGTACTAACTGTATTTAGACGCGTGGCATCATATGATTGAGATACGCGTGGTCGTGTATAGGATAGTAGACACGTCTTGAGAGATTAGTGGCATGTGCGCCACGTTATCCTGCTTTAGAATGTGAGTTGTCTCAACTTTATCAGGTTGCACGAGCTTCAGTCAACAAGTCAAACTGCGCTTGATTTGTGCTGCGCCTGCACACGTGGCAGCTTCTGAGCAAAAGTTATTTAGGTTGCGCCCAGGCGCAACTAAGGATTTTATTTAGATTGCGCCTGGGCGCAACTCACGAAGTGTACATGACAGCTGTCCACCAACTTTTCCTTGAGCGACACAATTCACGGGATTCGAAGAGATTTTTCTCGTTCACTGTTGTGTCAGCCGTCAGTATTGTCAGGTAATGATGACCATCAAGTGTCAGATGCCATGTAGATTTTGGCACAACTAGATTGGGCGCAGTCTGATATTGGGCGTAATCTAATCGGTAGTGCAGTCTGTTCTCCAAGCTTCATATTAGTGGCACAACTTGATTTTTGGGGCGCAACTTGATCACTGATCAATATATTGAAGGCGCAACTTGATTTTTTTAGGCTCTACAAGACCCCCTTCAAAGTTTTCAAAACTTAAAAACATTACAAAGTTTTGGAATACTTTGAATTGATAAAAGTTTTGACTAAGTCAGGTTGCGCCGGTCTCATGCTCGGTCATCATGATTAAATACCTTTCTCGAAAATATTCAATCTTCTCTTCGTCTTCCGGAGTTTTATTGATTTCTTTCAGTTTCCCATGAGGAATACAAAGTCAATTTGTTGATATATATGTAGTTGATCTTTCGTACTTTGGTCTTCACTTCTGTTCTTCAATGGCTCCCAAGAAGAAAGAGATGGAGACCAATACTGACACCACAACCAAGTCTCCTGAAGCGAGACAGGATGTTGTGCCTACAACTTTTTTATTGGAGGCTGACCCAGCTTTGAGGGTAATGAACTTTTTGAACTGTTTCGGTTTAACCCCATCAGTCTTCAATCGCTCGAGTGGCAGATCATCCTCTGAGGAGCACGTCAATTCGGAGGGATTTCTCAACCTGATGTGTCGCTCGGGGATCTGCACTATGCAAGAATTGGACGCCGCCCTTCGTCAGACTGATGAAGGCAAGGACAAGAAATAATATTCTGGACAGAACAACTTTTTTTTTTATGTCCTTGATTGTAGGGGTCTACCCGTCTTTATGCAATGAAACCTAGAATTTCTAATTTTGTGTGGCTGTGATTTCGAATGGTGCTCATGGAAATATTCTTTTAACTAATCCTTCATTGTACTGTTTTTTCTGAAGAACACGTCGCAGTCATTACACGGTTTTAGATGCCCATTTTTAATTCTTTCCCAAAATAGGATCCTAGAACGATGCACCGATCTCATCTTTATCCTCTTTAAAAAGGACATTCAGAAATGAACGAACCATTCATACTCTCTCAAAACCAATGTCTTCCCATAGGGTTTCACTTGCGCCACTTCATTCTGATATTATTTGCTTGCATTCTGTGTCTTCAAAAATTGGTAAGTCTTGACGAAGGATCAATAGTATGAGTATTTTTCTTTCGCACCACTTCTGGAGACAAGTATTGATCTGCATGTTGTAGACACTATTGATATGCGCTAACTATTTTTGAGAATAGGCATATACTGTGGCCCAGTGTTTAGCTCTGATCAGAGGCGCGTATTGCTGTCATACGCTTGTTTGATCGGTGTTTAGTGCTGATATGCGCCTGCTTGTAGGCACAATGCTGATGTGCGCCTGTTTGTAGGCGCATACTGCTGATGTGTACCTGTTTGTAGGCACATACTGATGTGTGTCTGTTTGTAGGCACATACTGATGTGCGCCTGTTTGTAGGCGCATACTGCTGATAGATTTTTGCTAACTGCTTCTGTTTTATTGACATTTGCAGGGACTTGGTTAGCGAGCTTCTTCAGAACTGGTATTGGTGATTTGGATGTTGCAGAGAACATTCTTCTGACACCCACATCAGATAGCTCATATGGTTCTGATAGTCAAATCAGACAGCTCAGGACTCTTCATGTTAAGAAGGGTGTTCCTCAGATGGCAGGAAGAGCCTTTATATATGAGAGTTGGATGGTGAAGACGCAGAACTAGGAATTATATCACAAGGGTGATCTCGTTCCTAGTTCCCCTAGCGGGCTGTCTTCTTTCCACCAGTTGTATTGACAGCAGCTCATCTTTGGGTTGCTGCACTCTGTGGTTCTCCTCTAGTCTTTCTCAGAGAGAAGACCAGAGTTAATTCCATTGTCAAGCTCGTTGCTTCAAGTCGAGACGACAAGGAATTGCCACCAACAAATAAGAAGATCCAAAGATGTAATAGACCTTCATTTTGAATGAAAATACGAGATGTAATAGATTTCCATTAAGATGTATCTATGTTTTTAAAGAAGGAATAAAGAATGATTTTCTCTTCTTTACGATTTGATTTTGATGTGGTGATAAGAAACATAGAATCAAAAAAAAATGTGGATGACAAGTTGCTGATGTAATACAGAATTTCAAAAGTATAGAGAATGTGAACTTTTATGAGGAAAAGTGAACGGTCCCTTCAATTTTCGAGATAAGGACACTGAAAATGAAGGAACAATCACATTGGATAATGAACAAACAGATATAAATGAATGATCAGTTATAAATGAACGAACAGTTGGGCTTCTTTCGAAAAGTCGCATCAGTTCTCGAGATTGACTATCTAGTTGTTTTGTCTATAAATAGAACAAAACTTTCGTAGATATCGTCACTTTCTTTCTTTTCTGTACAAAATGACCTCCAAAGATTTGCTCATCCCAAAGCTTGAAGGAAATACTGAGACACCACCTGCTAAGCCCTCAGTATCTCCTCAGAAAGAAAGGGGTGAAGGCTCAACTGTTCCTGCACCAGGAGAGGACTTGATTTCCAAGCTAGTAGAGCCTGGGAAGACTGCCGTAGAAGAGGCATTGATGATGGCTGCCT
The DNA here is from genome assembly GCA_029216955.1 of Iris pallida. Lineage (NCBI taxonomy): Eukaryota > Viridiplantae > Streptophyta > Magnoliopsida > Asparagales > Iridaceae > Iris > Iris pallida. The sequence goes on from JANAVB010005798.1 coordinate 6,044,843, forward strand.
GCAAGTTCTTTGTGAGTTCAGACAATGAGATGTTTGAACTGTTGGCGAACTATGTATTTAATCATGAAGGGTCAGGGCCTCGTCCCCGTCCTTAATATTATGTAATTCTATTCTACTTTTGAATAAAAAATGAACTTTTATGTACATCATGTCTCTGAAAATAAAGTACATTTTGTCTTTATACATAATATTTCTTGAGAAATTTGCCATTGATGGGCATCATAGCAACTCTGCCATCCATATCTGTTAATTGATAGGCTCCATTAGAAAAGACTTTATTTATCACATATGGTCCTTCCCATTTTGCCTCGAACTTGCCTTTGCTCATATGTGTCATAGTCATAGGACGTCTGACTGTAAGAACCAACTCGCCTTCTTGAAATGTTCGCACTCTAACTTTGCGATTGAAAGCTTTTGAAATCTGAGCCTGAGAAAGCTCGATATGCTGTTGAGCTAATAACCTTTTCTCATCGAGCGCCTCCAATTCCTGAAGTCGAAGACGATCATTATTATCTGTCGTAAGCTCATTAGCAATGGCGATTCTCAATGATGGAATTTAAATTTTCAAAGGTAGAACAGCTTCACATCCATATACCAGAGAAAAAGGTGTGCAACCTGTAGGGTTACGGACAGTAGTGCGATATGCCCATAGACATTCTCCAAGTTTATCACTCCAACTGCGTTTGTTAATAGAGACAAACTTTTTAAGGAGTTTGATAATGGTCTTGTTGAATGCTTCAGCCAACCCGTTAGCCGCAGGATTATAGGCTGTAGAAGTGATATTATTGATTCTGTTGTCATCACAGAACCTATTAAATTTTTGGATGATGAATTGCAGCCCATTATTATGGATGATTCGGCGAGGGACACCAAATCTGTATATCTAATGATGTTTGATAAAATTGATAACGCTACTAGTCTTTACATCAGCCAAAGGTATAGCTTCGGCCCACTTGAAAAAATAATCGATTATAGCTAAGATGAACCGATGTCCTTTAGATGAAGGAGGATTGATAGGACCAATTATATCCATGCCCCAAGCTTCAAAAGGCCATGAGGCTGCAGTTGGATGAAGAAATTCCGACGGTTGATGAATGAAATCTGCATGAATCTGACATGCTCGATATTTTCTTGCATAATCAATAGCATCTGATACCATAGAGGGCCAGTAGTAACCCATACGTCGGATACGATCCTGTAGTTTAGGACCAGGTTGATGCGCCCCACAAACGTCATCATGAGCTTCACGTAATATCTTTTTTGCTTCATCACCAGCGAGACACCTCAAGAGTAATCCATCAAAAGTTCTTCGATAGAGAGTTTTAGTAGTATGATTATAATAGAATCAAAGTGATCGACGACGGATACTTGTAGCTTCTTTAGGATCTTCTGGCAATATGTCATGTACTGCAAAATCAATGAAAGGTACTCTCCAATCCTCGCTAAGGATATTTGACTTCAGTTAGGTTACTGAATTCAATGTTTTATTGTTTTCAACACAGAATATTCTCTATTAGAAATAACAACCATTTGTTGTCTTTTGATTGGTACTGCCAACACCGCGGCTAGGTTAGCTAAGGCATCGACTTCTGTATTGCATGCGCGACGTACATGTTCAATGAAGAACCCTTTGAACGAAGAAGCTATTTGGGTTGCTGTTTCATGGTATGGTACCAAATCTTGATGTCGGACTTCATATATGCCTCTAACCTGATTAACAATCAGCTTAGAGTCACCATATACTTCGAGATATTCAATATTCAATTGTTTGGCTAATTGAAGTCCAATGAACAATGCATTGTATTTTGCCACATTGTTGGAGCATGATTCGTCTAAAGAATAGGCCCTTTGAATAGATAATACATCGGGTGAAACAAGAACAATTCCTACTCCAGCAACAAGAGTACCTCCAGGTCCAATTCTAGAAGCTCCATCAAAGAACAACCTCCAAGTAGGAAATTCTTCTGAGATCATATTTGATTCCAATTTTCATCCGAAATCTCATCATAGAGTTTAGATGTCTCAGGGACAGGATGAGCTGCTAAGAAGTCAGCAAGTGCTTGGCCTTTTACAGACTTTTGGGGAACATAAACCATATCATATTGCGCTAATAATATGGCCCATGTGGCAAGCCTAGAATTGAGTGTGCTTGGCTTCTTCATTAAGACTTGAAGAGAATTGACCTGGGATATGACATGAATAGTTTGGCCTATGATGTAATGTCTTGTCTTATGAACAGCAAACATTAAGGCTAAACATTCCTTCTCCACTGGACTATAACGATGTTCAGCTCCAATCATCGTTCGGCTGAGATAGTAGATGGCTTGTTCATGACCTTCCTTGTTCTTCTGAGCTAGCAAAGCTTCCAATGAATGATCCATTGCTCGAACATACATTAAAAAGGGTATTCCTGAGATCGGTGGTACAAGAACCGGTGGACTCATTAAATACCGCTTTATGTCATCAAATGTTCGTTGACATTCTTCCGTCCAAACGAAAGATACACCTTTCTTCATTAATTGAGTAAATGGTCTGCAACGTCCAGATAAATTCGAAATGAACCGCCTGATGTACACAAGTCGACCTTGGAATCCTCGTAGCTCTTTTAGGTTGCGTGGAGGACACATCTCTTGAATGGCTTTGATCTTCTCGGGATCAACGTGTATAACCTTAGAGGTAATGACGAAGCCGAGAAACTTACCACTAGAGACACCCAAGAAAGACTTGGTGGGGTTCATTTTGAGTTGATGCTGGCGCATTAGATTGAAGATAGTTCTTAAATCTTGAATGTGATCTTCTTTGAGACGACTTTTGACAGCAATATCGTCAACATAGCATTCAACAGTCTTTCGTAAATGATCTCGAAAGATAGTGCTCATAGCCCACTGGTAAGTTGCACCTGCGTTTTTAAGACCAAACGGCATGACCGTATAACAGTACACACCCCGAGGAGTACGAAACGAAGTATGTTTTTCATCTTCAGGATCCATCCGGATTTGATTATATCCAGAAAACCCATCTATGAAAGAAATTCGTTCGAATCCACATGTATTGTCGATCATAACAGCAGTAATTGGGAGAGGGAATTCGTCTTTGGGGCAAGCATCATTGACATCCCGAAAGTCTATGCAAACTCGAACCTTTTCGGTCTTCTTCAGGACAGGGACGACGTTGGCCACCCAGTCAGGATGTTGTTTTTCTCTGATAAATCCACAAGCTATAAGCTTTTTGACTTCATCATCAATTGTATCCATCATTTCAGGCTTGAATTGCCATTGTTGTTGTTTGACCGGTTTGACATTCGGCAAGATGTTAAGCTTGTGAATTGTAATTTGAGGATCTAATCCTGGCATATCTTCGTAACTCCAGGCGAAGACGTCAATGTATTCACGAATAAGGTGAATTAATTCTTGTTTATCATCTTCTGAGAGATTCTTGCTCATGAAGATTGGTCGTGATACACCTTTCTCTCTAATATCGATTTGGACCAGTTGATCTTCAGTAGGTGGTTTTCGTTGTTCAAAACAAAGTTTCTACTGATTGTCCATCCTTTGTACCTAAGGGTCCATTTCAGTAGCTTCTTCAATGTCACTTTTATCATCTTCTGAGAATTCGGAGGACACCATGTTAGAAGATACTATCACCTTATGAACAAGACCGATGCTGGTATCAGAGTCCCATGAGATAGAATCAGAAGAGTTTGAACGTTCTTCTTCATCAGATTCAGAAGGTTCCGGAGTTGGTAGTGGTGACATATAACCTAGTCCTCGCTTCGTTTTACTGTGGTATTATTGTGATTTTCCTTTTGGAACAACAATACGAAGAGGGGTTCGCCTTCCTTTACCATTGTTGAGATCTGTTCTGAAATCATGGCCCATTTTACGGATGATGGCTTTAGATTGTGGACTATAGTGTCGTAATTGTAGCCTTCCTGTATCATCTCTATTATCATTATAGAGCATGATTTTTGGTTCTTCTCTCTTGCTGAAGAATATAGGCTTTTTCATCTTTCTTTCGAGACGGTACTAAGAAGTACGACTCTTATATTGAATCCAATGATACCATGTTTCGTCGAGATGATACGACTTCTATTGTAAGTGGCTTAAAGCTATCTAGAATATACAGATAACACTGAGTATAGTAAAAGACATCAGTATACTGCAAAGGAGATGCTTTATTGATCTTTACACCATCATTTACAATAGGGACTTTAGCCTTAGCAGGCTTAGTCAGATTGATGATAAGAGGGTGAGAAGAAGAACGAGAAGGAAGGGGGAGCTTCTTACGACGAAGATCAATTACAAGCAGCTCAGAAGAGGTGAGCTTCCTTTGTTCCTGACTATCACCTTTAGGTCGCTTCTCATGGGAAGGTAGATAGATAGTCAATGGTTGGGAAGACTGAGGACAGGAGGTACGTCCTTTGACTGGAATCAGCAGAGTATCATTAGGTATACTCTTTTGTTCTTCATCTGTGTCCATTGCTAGTACCACCTTCATGAATTCCTCTTTGTACATACGAGAATCGTTGCAATATGCTTCAACTCCTTTGAAAGGATTCAGATCTACTGTCACGCCCTGATTCCGTCGAATCGATAGTCGTCCCCCGGGCGTGATGCCGTGCGGGGAAACGTTCACCTTGTCGACAAGTTGTCCATGACCGTGCAAAGACATGATTTTTGTTATTAAGACATAGCCTACATTTTTCTTTGAAACTTGTTCATTCATTCGTGTCCGTGCCCTTGCATTTATCTTTTCTCTCGCAACAACACTATCGATTTTGCCTAAGAAGGGGGTCGAGAAGAGAAGGGTCAGCCACTCACCTTGAGTTTACCTTGGCGAGCGAACTTGTTGGTCGCGCTAGACGTCGCCTACACGATTACCTGAAATCGCACAAGCAACCGATTAGAACACTGCATTATTCAAAGAGTTCGATAGGAAATGCGAGTTCGAAATGCAAGCCATGAAAACCATCGAAAACATCCACGAAACGCATTCAGAAAACAAAGCCAAAACCAACGCAAGCGGCGTGAAAAGCAGAGCAACGGGAGGTCTCTCCCGACTCAGCCGCAGAGTCAATCCTCGAGGCGCAACCCGCTGAATATGGGACTTGGTTCCGAAGAAGACATTCCATAACGAGGAATGGATCTTAATTCAACCGTTCCCGTTCGATCGACTCGGTCGATCCCGACCTATCGGTCCCGGCCGAATCGATAGCGACAGTGTTCCTTTCTCGCGCACCCCGTGGACAGAGTACGGGGCACGATGTAGGGACGGGGCACTACACCATAACCAACTAAGAAAAAGTTTCGTCCTCGAAACTTAAGAATAGAACCTACCTCTATGAAAATAATGAAGGGAACTTTTCCCTCATTTCTGACTCGAGTTCCCATGTCGACTCCTCTGCCGCATGGTTCCTCCAGAGTACGCGGACGAGAGGGATCGCCCGATTTCGAAGTAACTTATCCTTGCGTTCCAATATTTGAACGGGCGCTTCAACGTAGGATAAGTCGGACTTTAGCTCCAGCTGGCCAAAATCCACCACGTGGCTAGGGTCGTGCACGTACTTCCGCAGTTGGGAGACGTGGAAGACATTGTGTACACCTTCAAGCGCCGGTGGTAGGGCAATCTTATAGGCTACGGGGGCGACCCGCTCGAGTATTTCGAACGGCCCAACGAATCTCGGACTCAGCTTCCCCTTCACGCCGAACCGAGTAACTCCACGCATGGGCGACACCTTCAGGAACACGTGATCGCCTACACAAAACTCAAGCGGTCTTCGATGGGTGTCGGCATAGCTCTTCTGCCGACTCTGTGCAATCTTTAGTCTTTCCCGAATTAGCTTGACCTTCTGCACCGTCTGTTCTACCAGCTCCGGGCCGAGTATCTGCCGTTCCCCGACTTCATCCCAGCAAATGGGCGATCTGTACTTCCGACCGTACAAGGCTTCATACGGCGCCATTTGGATGCTGGACTGGTAGCTGTTGTTATATGCAAATTCCGCCAACGGTAAGTGGACGTCCCAGCTTGATTTGAAGTCGATTGCGCAGAGCCGTAGCATGTCTTCGAGAATCTGATTAACGCGCTCCGTTTGGCCGTCGGTCTGTGGATAGTAAGCTGAACTGAACTGCAACTTGGTACCCAGCGCCGACTGAAGGCTACTCCAGAATCGCGACATGAACCGTGAATCCCGATCAGAGACGATGGATACTGGAACTCCGTGCAGCCGTACGATCTCGTCAAGATAAATCTGCGCCAGCCGATCAACGCTCCAAGTAACTTTAATGGCAATGAAGTGCGCCGACTTGGTTAATCGATCGACGATGACCCAGATGGCGTCGCTCCCCCGTGGTGTCTTCGGCAGGCCAACAATAAAGTCCATCGTGACATGATCCCATTTCCACTCTGGAATGGCAAGGTTCTGCATCTCCCCGCCCGGTCGCTGATGCTCAGCTTTCACCTGCTGACAGGCCATGCATTGTGACACGAAGAGCGCCACATCTCTCTTCATCCCGTGCCACCAGAAAGTCGTACGGAGGTCCTTGTACATCTTGGTACTACCTGGATGCAAGGTATATTTTGCGTGATGCGCCTCCGACATAATCTCCTTTCGTAGTTCAGAATCATCCGGAACACATAGTCGGCCATTCAATCGCAGCGCGCCGGTCTTGTCTTCCGCAAAGTCGGTCACACTACCTGTTGAAATTCGCTCGCGCATTTTCTTCAGGTACGGATCATCCTTCTGAGCGGCCATGATCTTTTCCAGCAAAATCGGCTCTAACTGCAGCTGCGCCAACCGTATATCCCTGAATCGAACCCGGAGATCGATGCCCATTTCTTCGAGATCTTGTAGTAGTCTGCGGTCGATGGATAGCGAGGCAAGGTATTTTCGACTCAGAGCGTCTGCCACCACATTTTCCTTGCCCGGAGTGTAGTCGATCGTCAAGTCATAGTCCTTGATTAGTTCGAGCCAGCGTCGCTGTCGTAAGTTCAGTTCCTTCTGGGTGAAGAGATACTTGAGGCTCTTGTGGTCGGTATAGATTGCGCACGCCACGCCATATAGATAGTGACGCCACAATTTCAACGCGAATACAATCGCCGCTAACTCCAAGTCGTGCGTAGGATAGTTCTTCTCGTGCGGCTTCAACTGTCTGGAGGCGAAGGATATCACCTTGTTCCGCTGCATGAGCACACATCCCAAGCCTTGGCCTGAAGCATCGCTGAATATCTGAAAACCCTCTGGCCCATCCGGAAGTGCGAGTATGGGTGCCGAAATCAGCCGCTGTTTTAGCTCCTGGAATGAAGCTTCACAGTCATCCGACCACTCATACACGACTCCCTTTTGAGTGAGGCGAGTCAGTGGCGATGCAATCTTCGCGAAGCCTTTCACGAAGCGTCGATAGTATCCCGCCAAACCAAGAAAGCTTCTAATCTCGCTAGCAGACGCAGGCCTCTTCCAATCAGCAACGGCTTCCACTTTCTTTGGGTCGACTGCAATGCCTTCGGACGAAATGATGTGTCCAAGGAAGGATACGCTGCTGAGCCAAAATTCGCACTTACTCCGCTTTGCAAATAGCTGGTTCTCTCGAAGTGTCTGGAGCACGGTCCGCAGATGTTCTGCATGCTGTGCCCTGTCTTTCGAATAGATGAGAATATCGTCAATAAAGACTACCACAAATTTATCAAGGAAGGGTCGAAACACCCGATTCATTAGGTCCATGAAGGCGGCAGGGGCGTTCGTCAGGCCGAATGGCATCACCAGGAACTCGTAGTGGCCGTACCGAGTGCGAAAGGCTGACTTTTGTACGTCGTCCGACTTGATCTTGAGTTGATGATAGCCCGAGCGGAGATCAATCTTCGAAAATACCGAGGCGCCTTGCAGTTGATCGAATAAGTCGTCTATGCGGGGCAAAGGATACTTGTTCCGGATGGTGGCCTTGTTCAGCTCTCGGTAATCGACGCACAGACGCATGGACCCATCCTTTTTCTTCACGAACAACACGGGCGCTCCCCACGGTGAAACACTAGGCCGAATAAATCCCCTGTCGAGTAATTCTTGTAACTGGGTCTTGAGCTCCTTCAGCTCGGCGGGGGCCATTCTGTACGGGGCCTTTGAAATCGGTCAAGTATCGGGGAATGTATCGATGCTGAACTCGATCTCTCGGTCGGGAGGCATGCCGGGTAGCTCGTCCGGGAACACATCGGGGAATTCTGCCACAACGTCGGTCTGACCTACGTTTGCACCCTCCTGTCGCATGTCTCGGACGGACGCCAAGTAGCCTTCGCACCCAGAATGCAGCATCCTCCGAGCAGAGATTGCCGAGATCAACATGCAGGTCGACGACGCCTCACCACATGAAAAGCAGAATTCAGGCACTCCTGGTATGCGGAAAGTGACCGTCTTCCTGGCACAGTCTATGGTTGCGTTGCACGGCCCGAGCCAATCCATCCCCAGAATGATATCGAAGTCATTCATGTCTAGGACCATCACGTCCAGACCGATCTTTTGACCGCCAATACAGATAATCCCGTCAGTGTAGGCTGAATTTGTAAGTATTGGTGTGCCCGAAGGTGTGCTCACGCTAAGGTCGAGGTCTAATGATACTAACGGAAATTTGTGCTCGGCGACAAAGTCCGCCGCTATAAAACTATGCGAAGCACCTGAATCAAATAGTACGCGAGCAGGCACATTATTAAAACTAAGTATACCTGTCACGACCGTGTCTGAGGCAAGCGCTTCATCTCGAGTCAAGGCGTAGACGCGTCCTTGTGCATTCGGACGCCTGTCTTGATGGTTTGGTGGGGCAGGCAGAGCAGGTCGAGGCGCCTGCACTCGATTCTCCTGTCGGTTCTGTTGGGGAGGGGCGTTGCGAGTCTGACGAAGGCTTGGACAATTTTGAGCCCGGTGACCAATCTGTCCGCAAGTGTAACATTCAAGATTGCGGAAGAAACAATGGTCCTCACGGTGTCCCACTCGCCCACATCTGGTACATCGAGGCATCGTTTTCTGACCCTGGTAGCCGCCGTTGTTTGGACGCTTTGACGCGTCGTTGTTGCCTCCCGTATGGCTAGGACGTTTGTGATTGGAGTGGCGCACAACGTCGTCAGCACTGGAAGGATGCAGGCTCTCAAGACGGAGAGCGTGATTCAGAGCCTCGCCCGTGGTCTTGTACTCCGGGACGTCGACATGCGCACCAATAGATTGTCGCAGTCCCACTTCGAACCGTCGCACGCGGCACTCTTCAGTAGGCAGAAACGCACCAGCGAACTTGGACAATTTGTTGAACTCTGCGGCGTACTGCTGCACGGTCCTGTTTCCCTGCTTCAATGACATGAATTCGTTTTCCTTTGCTTGGCGAACGGCAGACGGAAGGTACTCGAGTTCGAAGGCCTTGCGGAACGTGGCCCAAGAGATCGGCGCGGTAGTGTTGTCCGGTCGAATCGCTCGCTTGCGCACGACCCACCAGTCGTGCGCGTTCAACCGTAGTTGAAGTTGTGCGCAGGCGACTTGCTTTGAATCTTCGATGCCGAGAAGCTCGAAGTGGTCTTCTAGTTCTTCCAGCCAGTCGATCGCAATGGAAGGACCCTCGGTGTCGCTGAAAGAGGTGCGACACGCCTTCTTGAATTCTGACACTTCGAAGTTGTACTTCTTTGGTGCCGCTGGTTGAAGCTCGGGCTCCGCCGTGTCGACTTCAATGGGTGGAATCGCCGGCACGGTGGTAGTAGGTACGGTGACGGTAGGTGCCGTCGCAGAATTTCCGTTGGCCGCAAACGTCTGGACGATCTGCTGCAGGGTATCCATCTGCTTTTGTTGAAGTTTGATGTGCGCATCGAAGCGAGCTTCGAACTGGGCCTGTCGTTCCTCTACTCGTTGATGTCGGTTCTCGGACTGGTTCCGCTGCGCCTCCATCATGCGCAGCATCCTTTCGATGGTATCGTTAGAAGGTCCGGTCTGTGGACGATGCGAGCTACTAGAGCCGCTGGAAGCGCTCTGTTCTTGCTCGGCCGTGGGTTCCGCCACTTCTGCGATACGAAGGCAACGCATCAGTCTCAAATTATTACGGACTCATTGTATGGAACAACTTATCTCATCGTTGCGTGGTCAATGGTTTGAAACTCTAGACGCGAGGCCAAAGGATGTAAAGCCGTGCTCTGATACCATTATGTCACGCCCCGATTCCGTCGAATCGATAGTCGTCCCCCGGGCGTGATGCCGTGCGGGGAAACGTTCACCTTGTCGACAAGTTGTCCATGACCGTGCAAAGACATGATTTTTGTTATTAAGACATAGCCTACATTTTTCTTTGAAACTTGTTCATTCATTCGTGTCCGTGCCCTTGCATTTATCTTTTCTCTCGCAACAACACTATCGATTTTGCCTAAGAAGGGGGTCGAGAAGAGAAGGGTCAGCCACTCACCTTGAGTTTACCTTGGCGAGCGAACTTGTTGGTCGCGCTAGACGTCGCCTACGCGATTACCTGAAATCGCACAAGCAACCGATTAGAACACTGCATTATTCAAAGAGTTCGATAGGAAATGCGAGTTCGAAATGCAAGCCATGAAAACCATCGAAAACATCCACGAAACGCATTCAGAAAACAAAGCCAAAACCAACGCAAGCGGCGTGAAAAGCAGAGCAACGGGAGGTCTCTCCCGACTCAGCCGCAGAGTCAATCCTCGAGGCGCAACCCGCTGAATATGGGACTTGGTTCCGAAGAAGACATTCCATAACGAGGAATGGATCTTAATTCAACCGTTCCCGTTCGATCGACTCGGTCGATCCCGACCTATCGGTCCCGGCCGAATCGATAGCGACAGTGTTCCTTTCTCGCGCACCCCGTGGACAGAGTACGGGGCACGATGTAGGGACGGGGCACTACATCTACAACCTCTTTTTGGACTTCTCCATTACCATCCACATATTTGAAACATTGGTGGAGCATAGAGGGTACAATATTGTGTTCATGGAGGAATGGCCTTCCCAACAAAGCATTGTATGAGCATGATTGTCAATAACATAGAAAGTTACCTTTGTACGAAGATTGCCAATTTGAAGTTTTAGACGTATCTTCCCCAAAGGTTCACTTCTTCCTTGATTGAATCCCAGGATGGTAGTAATAGTTGTAGAAAGATTATGTACTGAGATTTTCAAAGCGTCCAATAAAGACTTCGACATGATGCTAAGTGCAGACCCGGGATCAATCAGAATACGGTCGACTTTCATGGTGTCCACATATCCCGTGAAATAGAGAGGACGATCATGACGATTATCTTCTAATAACATGTCATCTTGTGTAAAAGTGATATTGGGCATTAATTTAAATACACTATGACAATGTGCACAGCTGACTGGCTCCTTTTCAGGTTTCTTGAGGAGAGTCAAACATGTCTCAGCCTATATCAAGGCTTCACTCAACGTCTCACGAGTTTCTTTTGAGAGACGTAAAAGTTCAAAGATTGACAATCTTGCTGGAGTATTGGCCAATTGAGCCAATATGTCAAAATTGTAAGACTTTTCAAGTCCAAGAGATGATGACTTCTTCAGTGCTTTATCAAAGCGAACAGGTTGCTTTCCCTTGTCTGCTGATGTTGGCTTAGGAGAAGATGGCTCGACCACTGGCACAGATGTAGACGGTGTATCTTCAACAGGAGAAGATGATGGAGGAAGAGCATCCGGGGATGGAGCAGGGTTCTCTTGATTTTTGGAATACTTCCGAAGATAGGGTTTCCCAGATCTAGTGCATATTAGGATTTCTTCTTCTGTTAATGGTTCAAAGGATACCATATTACAGTTCTTGGATTTAGACTTGGAATGCTTCTTTTGTTTAGAAGAGGAAGGCGTTTCAAATTCTGCCACCAGATCTGGATGAATCCACATAATCTCTTCTCTGTCAGTTGACATCGGAATAAGACCTTCATTTTGAGGAGGCAGGATATTCATAATTTATAGAGTAGTCCTTGGAATGGGGACAGCTCCATCTTGTACGAGTTGTGGTGGAAACTTACCAAATTGGAGAGAAACCACATTAGCAGTCGCTGTTTTCTCGTCCTGTTGTAGAGTAATTGCTCCAGAGTTGACCAACTCCTGGATTTTGCCCTTGAGCACATAACATGCTCTGGTTGGATGCCCTATGAATCTGTGATACATACAGTATTTAGGGTGATCAATTTTACCGACGTCTTCTGGTCGCTTTGCCTCTGGAAGCTGAAGCTTATTGCTTTTGATCAAGCAATCGAAGATGCTTAAAGTATCATCTTCGTCGAAAGAATACTCTTCTTTTGGACGAGTTGACTTTTGCAGTGGTGTTGATGGGGTGGATGCCGTCTGAGTGATATTGATAGCCAAAGATTCTTTGCTTTTAAGATTGATGGCCAATGTTTCTTTATTCTTGCGGTTATTCTGGCGATTACTACCCCCAAGTGTAGAATGTTCATCTTGGTTAGGGTGTGTCCTCTGGACTCCTAATTGCTTGAACTTTTCGGCACTCACTTCTGCCGCTTTTGCATTAACAATGAAAGAAGGCCAATCCTAGAATTATGTAGATCCCGTCCACATACTGATAATAGGCAACAAGTTTGATTTGCAAGTGTCTATTGTTACAGTAGATGGAGTACCTAAAGGCATTTTGAGTGCCTCTAGGCAGAATCTTTCAATAAAACTCTCTGTGGATTCATTGTGCCTCTGTTTAATTTTAATGAGGGCAGACATCGTCATGTCGTTGACTCCCTCATAAAATCGTTCCAAGAACATTTGCTTGAAACTGGCAAAAGAAGTGATACAGCCATCAGGTAAGCTACGATACTAGTCATATGCTGCACCGGCTAAACAACCGACAAACACTCTGGTAAGGAGAACATCATTTGGCTGTAATTGATCAATCATCACTTCGAAATGATTGATGTACTGACTTGGAGAAGTGCTACCATCAAACAGCATAATGGTTGGGAGTTTATATTTAGGAGGAAATGGAACTTCCTTCTACTCTGTAGGATATGGTTGCTTTATGTCCAATCTTTGTAGGCCATCATTCTGCTTGAAAGCCTCAAACTGAGTGCACAGAAGTTTCATAGCCTCATTCGCATCCCCTGATGTTTAAGAATTGGTGGGCTGGTTAGAAGTGTTAGAAGGAGGAACAGCGTGGTAATTACCACCCCCAGCACCAGATTGACTTAGATCAGCTTGAATTGGCACAGAAGCAACCTGAGGGGCTGGTACCCCCAGATTAACAGGTACAGAAGATGCTATAAGCTCAGGATTTATAACAGGGTTTAAAATCGGAGCTACTGTATGTTGAGCCACCATTATGGTGTGCATGCTTGCAACCATTTCTGCCATGGTTTTCAATTTGTCTTCTAATGCAACAATTCGTTGCTCTTGGCTGGTTGACGTAGAGGCATCTTGATCTTCTGTAATGGTATATGCTGTCACTTTTCTTGCTGCTATTGATGAGATGGTTTGTTCAGAACTTTCACTATATGCATCAAACTCCGAAAGAGAGTCCTCTCCCACATGAGTGATAGGAAGATCTTCTTGATTAAAGACACCTTGGATCAAATGACGATTTCTTGATCTAGTGTATTGAAAGACACCTTCATTGGATGCATGTATCCGGTCTAAGTATTGTTGACTGGGATTACGGGATGCATTACGTCTCGGACGTTTCCCACCCCAGTGCCTTGAGAAGTCATGTTAACAAAAGCATATAATAGTTCATCTTCGTCTTCTATTATATGTTCAGGAGTTGAAGCATAGTTCAGACGATCGAAGACAGATCGTCGAGCTGATTGGCAACAACAGTTGATGACAACTTCATGTAGGCAGTGGCAATTTGAAGCGCGATTTGGAGGTGAGGAAAACATACCCGTAGTCTTCCGCCTTTGTGTAAGACGTTGTCGGAGACCAGTTACAACCACAGAACGAGAAGAAGTCGGAGGAACATATTCCTTAATGATGTTAGGAACATGTCTCCTATTCTTCAGGTGTTTGGTTCCTTGAGTGTACAAGGATGTACTCAACTCATTAGCATAGGTAGAAGGGTCTTTCTTTTCAAACTTTGACTTTTGATACAGATTGGCCTTTGGCATAGGGTTATTGCATTTTGCCAAAGTTGATATTGGTTGACGCCTATTGAGATAAGCGCGTAAATCTGAAAATTCCGCTTCCGGTGTCTCTGTTTGTGATACCTTCAATTTTCCTTGTTTGGATCTTGAAATTTCCAAGGTAGGAAGATCTTGACCAGACCCCATAGGGGTAGGTAAGATACCTCTCTGATCAGTATTCTTTTCGGTATCAGAGGTTCGAGGACCTCTGTTTACAGAAATAAAATCTGATACATCTTCCTCTGAGTCATAGACCAGGGAAGTTTGAGGAAAGACCAAAGGGTGCTTTCCTTTGTTTTGAACAGGGTTAGCTAAGAAGCATTTTCCTTTGTTCTGTTGTTTGATCATTTTAGGCATAGATTGTGCCAATTGAGAAAATGCCATAGGGCTTTTTCCTTTGTTCTGTCTAGTGTTAGCACTAGGACACGAATTCTCTAAGTTCAGAACTTGAGAATTTGAAGAGGCCAAAAGACTAGTTCCCTTAAATTGTGCCGGAGTAGCAGATTGCTTGGGTTGCGCCATAGTCCTACGGACTACTGGTAGCACCTGGATAGCAACTTTGGTAGACTGTGTCTCGATAGTAGCTTGAACTGACTGCGCTTTGGCAGCAAGGATAGTGGTAGACTGCGCATGGGCAGCAGAGTGAGCAGATTGCACCCTAACAACAGAAACAGGCTGTACTGGAGCCACTGAGGCGAATTGTGCCTTGGTCATTGAGCACTCAAGTTGTGCCTGGGAAACAGCGACTGTGGGGGATTTAGGAGTCCACACAGTCCTGTTCTTGGCAATAGCCACTGCGCCCTTGTTGCTCTTGGTGTTGATCATATTCTCGTAGGCTGTCTGGTTGACTTGAACAACCAGAGTCTTCTGCGTCTTGTCGATCGACGCAATGTCACATTGAGTTGTCACTTTCTCGTCGGAGGAGAAAGTCGTCCCCAGCAGAGTCGTCATTTTGTTTGCAAAAACAAAAATTTGTTTTATTCTAAAATTGTAAAAGAGTACAAAGTACAATGAATTCTGGGGAAGTACAACTTTAGGAATCTGATCAGGAGACGATCACTTCATCCCTTGGACTATGTGAACTTGAAGACTATAGCCTCTAGAGAACGCAGCAACAATTTTGTCAGAGTTCTTGATCTCTTGTCTGATGATGATTGGAAATACTATTTATAGAGTTCAGGAAATAACTATTTTAGCAGTTATTCTGATGTGCGCGAGGCTGGATTGTGCCATACTGGATTGCGCCAACCTCCTGTTGTGCCAACTTTCATTCAGTTGTCAATCGTGTACTAACTGGATTTAGATGCGTGGTATCATATGATTGAGATGCGCGTGGTCGTGTACAGGATAGTAGACACGTCTTGAGAGATTAGTGGCATATGCGCCACGTCATCCTGCTTTAGAATGTAAGTTGTCTCAACTTTATCAGGTTGCGCGAGCTTCAGTCAACAAGTCAAACTGCGCTTGATTTGAGCTGCGCCTACACACGTGGCAGCTTCTGAGCAAAAGTTATTTAGGTTGTGCCCAGGCGCAACTAAGGATTTTATTTAGATTGCACCCGGGCGCAACTCACGAAGTGTACAGGACAGCTGTCCACCAACTTTTCCTTGAGCGGCACAATTCACGGGATTTGAAAAGATTTTTCTCGTTCACTGTTGTGTCAGCCGTCAGTATTGTCAGGTAATGATGACCATCAAGTGCAGATGCCACGTAGATTTTGGCACAACTAGATTGGGTGCAGTCTGATATTGGGCACAATCTGATCGGTGGCGCAGTCTGTTCTCCAAGCTTCATATCAGTGGCGCAACTTGATTTTTGGGGCGCAACTTGATCACTGATCAATATATTGAAGGCGTAACTTGATTTTTTAGGCTCTATAATGCTTATTTCTTACATCGTTTCATGTATCTTAACCTATCACATGCTTTATATTTCCTGTCAAGATATGAACTGCGTGAGATGTATTGTGCTCGTTTTCGTCCCGATTGGACTGTTGAAAATATTACAGGTGATGAGGAGGAGTTCTGCCCTATATATTATGGCACAGGCTTAGATGACACCGGTGACTTGGAACCTCAGGAGGATCCAACAGTCGCTGAGGACTTGCCTATTGTCTAGATTAGATTTTTAGACTAGTTCCCTGTTTAGTTGTCTTATTTCATGTACTTTCAGTTATTGGATATTTGTGATATTTGTACACTCAGTTATTACTCTCATTTGTGACTCTTGTTGGAGATCACTCTTTTATTTTATCCATCCATTTACTCTTTTTATTCCACCTTAGATGCTGTAATTGAGTTGTACCATTAAATTGTCCTCCTATGGGAGCATATATCAATGCACAGGTATGGTTATATTGTTAGATATTGTGACCTAGGACAGCGTTCTACCACCGACACTGCGGCGTAGGCTGGACATACCCACTTCTCGTGCCCTTACACTGGGTGCGGGTCGTGACATTTTCTGTATGGCAAACACCAGAGATCGGCATTCCTTTTCGACGAGATTGTACCGGTGTTTGGCGCCAATCAACGTCCTACTAAGATAATAAATCGCCTGCTAATTGTTTGTGTCACTGTTCTGAGCTAACAAGGCAACGAGAGAGTGGTCCATTGCCCGGACATAAAGTAAGAAGGGTCTTCCCATGACTAGGGACACCAAAACTAGAGGATTTGTCAGATATTTCTTGATAACGTCGAATGCTTGCTAGTATTCGTCAGTCCAGACATAAGAAACTTCCTTCTTCATTATCTTGGTGAAGGGTTGGCATCGTTTAGAAAGATTTGTAATAAATTTTTGGATATACGCCAATCGTCATTGTAGACCACAAAGTTCTCTGAGATTCTTCGATGAAGCTATGTTAAGGATGGCCTTAGCCTTTTCAGGGTCAATATGAATACCTTTTGCTGTTAGAATGAAGCCCAAGAACTTGTCGTTGGAAACGCCCATGAAATACTTAGTACGTTTCATCTTCAGTTGATGTGCCCACATTACAGTCTTTAGAACCTTCATATGGTCGACTTTTCTTCGAAGCTTAACAACAATGTCATCAACATAATATTCCACCATTTTGTGGAGGTGTTCGCGGAATGTGGTGCTCATAGCCCGCTGATATGTTGCCCGACGTTCTTCAGACTGAAAGGCATCAATGTATAACAGTAAATTCCCTTTGGTGTTCGGAATAAAGTGTGCTTTTTGTTGTCGGGGATCATTTTAATCTGGTTGTAGCCCAAAAATTTGTCTATAAAAGACTACGTTCGAAGCCGCACGTATTATCGATCATCAAGTTCGTAATTGGGAGGAGAAACTCATATTTTGGACAAGTTGAATTACGATCCCTGAAGTCTATACAGACACGAATCTTTCCATTATTTTTGTTGATGGTAACAACTTTGGCTACCCATTCTGGGTGTTGTTCTTCTCAAATGAAACCATTGGTTATAAATTTATTCATCTTGGTTTCAATGGCATCCATGACATCAGGACGAAAATGTCGCTGCTGCTGTTTGACAGGCTTACCATCTGGCCGAATATTGAGTTTGTAATGTTGGATAAGTTGTACAAAGACTCACGGTTCTCTCCTGACAATCTTTTGTTGACGGAGATAGGTTTGGGTGAGGATTCGTCCCCTAAGTTGATTTGCACGACCTCATCTTCGGTGGAAGGTTATCGTTGTTCAAAATACAATTCCTACTGAGATCCTAGGCGTTGAGCCTAAGGTTCTTCTTTGAATAATTCTAGCATCTGGCCTTCGTCCTCTGCTCGAGGATATGAGAATGTCGTATTAATAGATAATACCTTCCTAAAGACTTGGCCGATGCTAGTATCGGAGTCCCAAGTGGAGGATTCTGACGAGTGAGAGTGCACTCCGACTTCGACTTCCAAACACTCCAGCGTTGTAGGAGACGTTATATAGCCTAGTACATGGAGAGTGCAATTATAGTAATCTTGAGGCTTCCCTTTTGGGCTGAGAAGACGTATAGGGAGGCGCCGACCTTTACCATAGTTTAGGCCCTTGCCATTGTTTAAGTCGTAACCCATCTTTTGGATGAAGTATTTCGCTTGAGCAGTGTAACGGTATATTTGCATCTTGCCACTATCAGGCTCTGGTTTGACTGTGATAACTTTTTGGTGACGTTCTACCCTGCCGAAGACAATGGGCTTTTCGTCCTTCTTTCGGGCTGGAATCACAAAGCAAGCTCCAAGGGACGGGAGGACCAGGCTTATCTCATTAGCGGGAGCTATCTGCGTTTGCAGTGAACCTAAAGCATTATCTAGGGTGTACACGGGATTCCAATGTGCAAGATTGAAATAATTCAAAGACAACCCTTTATTGATAAAATAAGGAATTCGGTTACTAGGGATTATCTCATCCAGTGACGGTACATTAAAATGTGCCGCTATACATTCATCTGGCTCATTATTTATAAGTGCTATAAGTGTTTTGGAGCTTTTCTTCATAGTTTAACAACTAGGGGTTCCTAGGACCCTATAAATAGTCAATTTTCTCTTGACGGTGGCCGTGCAGCTCTCCTTAACAGTTTGACCACAAGGGGCTCTTACAGATTTTTGCCATGACAAAAGGTTATACGAACTTTTCGTATTTTAAACGTAAAAAGAGTACAATCGATTCCTAAACATGAGTTCTAAGTACAAATTTTTTAGGAAAGTGTGGCAGTAGAGATCGAGCATTGCAGCGGCTCCTTTACTCCGTTGACGATCTGACGACGAGTTGAACTTGCTTTGGCTTTCTGGTGCTGGTGATTGAAACTCTAGGGTTACCAATCAAGAGGATGCCAAAGTTGAAGATTTTGAATCCTCTTTATCGAAGGAAAACTCCTTCTATTTATAGGGGAGCACATATACGATATGCATAAGGAGATTGTGCAGATATGTTGCATGGGAAGATATGAGAGAATCTTGAGGCGATCACGGTGAGGGCTACTGTTGAGATGACACGTAGTAGCCACGAGGATTCTCTTCTATAGAGATCTTTGGGGAGTTATCAATATAACTGAATAAACGACACGTGGACTGTGCTTATTTGTTGATTATATAAACCTGAGCAAATTTTGTTCCTATCTGTGAAGTTGGATTTTGTCTTATCGTAGAGGGCTATTGGTTTAAACAAACTAGTTGGATATGGCTCTCGTCCATAAGAATAAACTCCGTCCTTATCTGTGGTTTAAACAAACCGATAAGATATTGCTCTTATCAATAGAATCATAATTTGTCTTATCTTAAGAGCAGCAGTTTAAACAAACTGATAGGGTGGTATCCTAAAAAGATATTCACACCCATCTGGCCACATGGAACCATGTCACTTCATAGGGCTGCGTCGCTTTGCGAGCTGCACTTCTGACGGAGCTTTGATGTTACTGTACTTCTGCACGATGAGTAGACTGTGCTTCAGGTGACAGAGTCACTGAGCTTTATGGCAATGGGTCACTGTGCTTTAGGGCGATGAGTAGACTATGCTTCAGGGTGACGGAGTCACTGTACTTTCGGGTGATGGTTCACTATGCTTTAGGGCGACGAATAGATTGTGCTTCAGGCAACGGAGTCATTGTAATTTCGGGCGACGAGTAGACTAGGTCTTGAAGACGAAAGAGCCACTGCGCGTCTAAGGTGCTGTGTGAGGAAGTGAGCTAGTTGTGCTTCTGAGTCGAAGCGAGGGTGCAGTGTGAGGAAGTGGGCTAACTGTGCTTCTGAGTCAAAGCGAGGGTGCAGCGAAGAGGTTGCGCTTCTGAGTCGAAGCGAGAGTGCAGTTGAGAGGCTGCGCTTCTGAATCGAAGGAGCTGGTTTCTGTCAAAGTTTTTAAGAGCGATTAATGACTGCACTTCTTGATGGACGAGTCGGTCGTCCTCTTCTTTAATTATCACCGTCTTTTGGGAAATTCAAGAAGTCTGTGGCTTAGGACTCAGTAAAATAAACCTATTAAATGAGGTTTGTTGTGCTGAGTTCTAAGTTCATCCCATTAATTTGGACGTCTTTGATCGACGGCCACGTGGCATGTTGGTTGGACCATACTAACCCTATATAAAGGGGAGTTTTTCTGAAGAGTCGTCTTCCTCTCTTTGCATTCCAAACGCTATACTCGATCCTGACTTAGCTTTGAACGACCATTGGCCTTGCACAAGTCGGCTGATGGTTGTAGATCCCTTCGTTCAAAGAGGCTGTACTTTTGTAGAAGAACTGCTGCTGAGTTTTGAGATACACTTGGGCATTTGGCATAAGGAGTTCGAACCTGAACAACGTCTTGGAGGTCTTCTAGATCCAAGCTTTCGGATTTTGATTGGTTGCCAATCCGAAGAGCCATAGGTTGTGCTCTGTCCTGCTCAATGACGGTGGCACGGCCTGTGTTGTGGACTGAGTTCTCGCTCGGTCCAATAGCTGCTTCAAAAAGTGGCTCGCTCTGACAGCGCTGCGCATCTGGGGGGCTGCACGTCTGTGAAGATTAACCCCCTTATATGGTGCCTGTGAAGATTAACCCTCTTATAAATCTTTAGATGCCTTAGTTCTTTTCATGATGAATCTGTAATAGATCCTTATAGGCAAATCTCTTTTCTTGTAATCATGATGAATCTGTAATAGATCTTTGTAGGCACGATTTAATAAATAGCTTTTTATGAACTTTGGTTTCTGATCTTCTGTCTGCGCTTTCGGTTATCTACGCTTTTATGAAGCTTTGTGTAGCGAGAACACTACCTGTGCTTTTGATATGTCTGCGCATTTTCATGCTTTTACAGTCATGCCCCCAACAATCATGGTCCACAAAAGCCTTATCTAATCCATACTATTCTATTGAATGAAACAAACAAACATGGTTATGATATTACTGGTCATGACACGCAATATCAATTTGGGGTCTTATCTAAATACACTAACCACACTATAGCACAAGATAATTCATAAGGTACCAAGAAGCACACAAATAATGGTGGGATGCATCATCAACTCATCTCAAAAATACAAAATAAAATCTAGGTTAATTACTCACTTCCAACAGGGTCTAGTGACTGAAACTCCTCCTTGAGTCCGGGCTTCGGCTAGGATAGGTGCAATAGGACAGTCTCGCATCATGTGAGTAGATGACCCGCAAAATAGGCATAACCATTTCCTCTTCCTACAGTCAGACCATACATGCCCAAGCTTCTTACAATAGGCACAGGTAGGCGCCCGCTCAACTGGCCTCTGCTGAGCAGGAATTCAAACTGGAAAGGATGTCATAGGCTGAAGGTTCGGGTACTCCTGAGGCCCTTGGTGGATACTGCTCCTCACTCTTTTGGGACTAGGTTCTCCTCTTTGTGAATTTACTAGGTCCCACAACTGTTCGATCCTCTGGTCCTGCTCCCTCAGGATCTCGGTCTGAACTCTTGGTGTCTCTAACACGTCCTGGAAAAGTCCAAATATCTGAGTTCCATCAGTGGGCAAACCTCCTGAGAATATAGTATGGGGTACCACTCCAGGAGGCAAGGGAGGAGGCGGAGGAAGACTCTCGGTCTCAGACGAAACTATAGCCCTCTCCTGAATGGCAGGAGAACTCTCTGGTGAGGCTACTACCACGTCCTCAATGGCAGGAGGAGCAACTACCCCTGGTCAGTCGGAGGGGTCACTACCTCCTGAGCAATAGAAGGTGTAAGTACGCTCTCAGTCTTGTCCAAAACTACAACTACTCTCAAACGACGGGCTCTGGTCATGGGTACCATACTGGAAAGATAGGTGGAAACAAGAAATCATCAAGGGTTGTAAGATAGATTATTATTAAAGATAATTATGAAAATTGGTAATTATCATAAAAAACAGAAGAACTATCTACAATGGGTTACTAGTTATAATACTACCGGTATACTATGGTTCCAGGCCATGGGCATACTCAACTAACTGGTACACACTATCTAAGATACTATACTACACCTTATAGGATATTATCTTCTATTGTCTGTCTCAGTTCTTCAATCACCTAAAACTGCTTAACTATTCTTCTTACGATGAACACTGGTATACACCCGCAATCATGCACCCTATTGATATATTCATCTATCTAGAATACTCTCTCTAGGGTGTCTACCCAAGTCTTGACACTGTCTACTAAGGCACTAACTCCTCTATATGGTACTTGGATGATACTCTCATACTAGGTTACTCATGTCTCTCCCCCATACTAGCCATTAGAATGAACCTCTATAATATTCGAAATACTCCGGCTCTTGCTACTAAGGTACCCCTCCTATTCTAGTAATCATCCCCTGACACTTATTAACTACTCTAGGGTTCTCATGTATAATTAGTTATCAGAATAAATATACAATTACTTCCTAACCATACTCTAAGCAATTAATACTAATACTCAAGGAAACAGACCTATTTGCAAGTCACCAAACCATCACACTATGAAGGAACAATAATGAAATGAAGCTCTACAAGGAACTGCACTAAAAGAACTGAAGTATCTTTATTCCTAAGCTAGCTGATGATGGAACAGAATCCTATAATAACATATGCGAAATAATAGAGGTGATATATTAAGAACCATTTACAATCTGATAATCATATGCGTCTATCCAAAATTATGATATTCAGAATCCTTGCCATGCCAGTAAGCATAGCTGTGATAAACGATAGATTCTATAACTAGGGTGTGTACCTCTATAATCATGTCATCTAGAATACTCGCTGTGCTGACTAATATAGTTGCAAGGAATTCTAAATTTCATAACTAAGATATGTACATCCAAAGTCGGGTCCCTACGTTTTTGCCACGCCGGCTAATATGGCGACGATAAACTCCAGGCTCCATAACCAAGTAGACGTTTTACCTTCCTTGTTGTCCTCCTCAATATATGTCATCAGAAGATAACATAATTCAGGCCATAAAATTTATCTCAATATGAAAATTAAAATCAACAACGAACCATCAAAATCAATTTCAATAACAAGGAGTAAAGGTGAACATAAACAAGAGGAAAGGATTTCAAATTAAAGTTCAAACCAAGATTCTCAAGGGTCGTCCCAGGAATCTCTCAAGAAGTCCTAACTGTGATTGAGTATCCTCTCATCCTAACACCCTATTTCCTATATCCTATTGCAGGCTCGCAGTAGTACAACTAAGTCGTTGCACTACCACGACATCACACCAATGTGAATCTCGACCTGCATGGGCCACCACTAAAAACGTGTCACGACCCGCACCCAGTATAAGGGTATGAGGCCGTGGGTACGTCCAGCCTGCGCTGCAGTGTCGATGGTAGAACGCTGTCTTAGGTCTCAATAACAACCAAACATAATATAAGGTACCTGTCCAATATATACTCTCCATACGGAGGACAATCTCAGAAAGATACAACTCAATCACAAAATAACTAATAAAGGAATAACAGCAATATATGGAATAGATAGAAAGATATCAAAGTACGATACAAACCATAATAGAAATAAGTTTAAGTGTTATCAACACAATTGACAAAGTATACGAAATAATAACATAGCATAAGATAACTGGAGACAATGTCCTAGCAGTGTAATCTAGGTACTACTGGTGTCTCCTCTAGGCTAGCTGGACCCTCTTGATGATCCAGGTCACAAGTGTCGTCTAAGTCTGCGTCATAGTAGGTGGTGCGAAAATCCTCCAAGTTCTCTATAAAATTTTGTCAACATATCCAGTCAGGATTTGAGGAAAATACATAACTCTAAAAGCAGTTTAATTGCATGGTAGGAAATATGAAATAGCAATAGAATAAGATACATAACATGCTGTAATGGAAATACAGGAATATATGAAGTAAAGATAATGAACTGAGTACATGAATATAATAGAGCAAATATATATATATATATATATATATATATATATATATATATATATATATATATATATATATATAAGTGATTCAGAGCACAAGACAGTTATGTGATTGGTTTAGGTTGTACATGATTATTCTACGATAACTCCATTATACGTGAGGGTATAATCGACATATACATGAGTACACTAGGGGATTTAATCACATAACCACTTCTACTCCCCCTACCCCAATCAATACATAAGGATCCGATCACGTTACGTTATGTACATGATCATTAGATTGAACATGAAGCACATGTGAGCACATGAGAGTACATGAGAGCACATGAGAATACTTGAATAATACAAATACAAAGGGTACATGATGTGCATGATAAAGTACATGAACATAAAATACCTGATGTATCTAGTAAGAAGATAACATCTCGAGACAACATCCATATAGTACCAATTCGTATTAACAATGTGTCAGCATGAAGTAAAGTAGTCTACAACAGGCAATATAGATACTATCATGATGAAAACAATCAGAGAATGTACTCGCATGATATCATGAGAAACGGCTGTGTATCGGTATCTGAACTGGAGTCACAGAGATCTATTTTGAAATTTTAGGATTACAGAGTGTTCTAAAATAAACATTTGATCTAACAGTGTTATTTATATGCTGTTAGGCCACTTCTAAGTCAGTGAAGTCAAACTAGGTCAAATCCTAGTCAATTGGTCAACTTGGTCAAACTTAGTTTATTTTAGCCTAATCTAGGGTTTATGGCTAAATTAGGCTATTCTAGTGAGCTAGGCAAATGTGGCATTAAAACCACAATCCAACATTACCTACATACCCTATGATGTATGTATGATATACCAAACCCAAACTCAATATCAAACCACCATTATCTCATATACATATAATTTATGTATACTCAACTGATATATATATATATATATATATATATATATATATATATATATATATATATATATATATATATATATATATATATATATATTTCAACTGATATATATATATATATATATATATATATATATATATATATATATATATATATATATATATATATATATAACGACCATATATATTCATATGAAAGGTGCAAAATGCCAAAGCCTTTACAAGTATGCTCAGGAAACTAAAAGAAAAGGAGCGAGAAAGCAAGTTCCCGCTCTAAGGCGAACCATCTCACACAAAACCTCAAACACAGTACCCTAACCAACCTCAAATACGGTTGTTCAGGGAGTTCCAGAAAACCTCCTTGACGTGCTTGTACTGTCTACTAACCTTGTGAATCTGCCTGTGAATCTCAAGGATCATTTTAGCGGGGTTGTATTGGTGCCATTTGTATCTGTATTTGTTGTGATTTTTCCAAATAACCCACATGATGGCAGTTGCGACGATCTGGTGGCCGTGAGATGCTTTACTCCAGGTGGCTAAAAGATCGTTGAAGCCCCAACCGTTGGGTCCAGAAGGCAAGAAGTAAGGTCCGGTAGGCAAGAAGTAGTGAACTTGGTCCACACCTCAGACTCCAGTGTTAGCCCAATGATTATATCATATTTTTGAATATGGCTAATCAATTAAGTTTAACTATTAATGTCGCTAATATTCATGTAATCACTATTATGTTGCTACTTAAACTTAGCATTGTCCTAAATGTTCACTATATCATATTGCTATGCCTGTATCATACTGCATCGTATTGTTATGTTTATCTAACATGTACTTGCAAACAAGCAGTAAGCATGATAAAACTAGGACATATGCAACAAAGAATTATTAATGGGCCAAAGACGGCGTTATACAAGAAGATTTTTCTAAACCAGGACATATTGTCGTTATTCAGATTTCTAGATATATTTATCTTTGGACGACTGCCGTCAAGGAACATTGCGTCTTCAATATCAGAAAAAAGACGTCATCAAAAGGGCCATTGGTTTTCATATTTATTCTGTATTTTTTCTTTTATTGAGTGTTGGAAAAATGTGAGATTGATCGGATCGGTACTGGCTTAGCTATTCTCAGTCCACAATATATAGCCTACCTATCCACAAATATCTATCCAAAAATCTACATACCAAAATATCCTAAAACCTATCAAATTGGCCAAAACAGTTATGGCAGAACTCTGCCCGAACTCGGTCAGAACTCGGTTCGAGTTTGGCTCGAGTTCGGTCAGTATGGTTTTAACCATTCCCTCTAAATCTGCCTACAACGTTCGAGTACGAGATTTCTGCTTCCAAACTCTACCCGAGTTTGGTCCCCAAAAACACTATAAATAGAGTTGAGAGTTTTTTGTGGGCCTGAGGAGTTTCCTGCACTGGCTTCGAAGCGAAGCTGAGAGTTTGGTAATTGGAGGAGTGGTGGCTTGTGGCTGTGTCATCTCTATTGAGTAGACACCTTCTGGGTAACTTTTTTCTTCAGTTCAGGGTGCACTTTGAAACATAGATCGGTGGAGTGGCCTCTTATGTGGCAGTGCATGCAGAAAATGATGTTGTTATCATATAGGATTTGTTCGGTGTGTATTTTGTTGCCATTAAGATTTGTATGAAGTTGGGGAGGTCCTTCGACAAATCGAGTTTCATGCATATTTTAGCGTAATTATCTTTAGTGAGGTTGCGATTTCTTCAGCCATCGTAACGAAGGTCCCGAATGAGTTAGCGACCCTCTTCATTACCGCGGGGACGAAACATATTGGCGGCAGGTTGGGGAGGGTGACCCAGGCGGACACGATCTCTGAGTCTTCCTTAGGTTTAAAATTCGTGGACCATTTTACAATTTTCATGAGATGCGAGTCAATCCTTTCGGTGCCTCTGGTCTAGACATTCTTGTGGTCGCTCTCAAACGAAAGGTGCAGAAGGATATGCTTGGGGTCCATTGGGGCAACCCTGTAGTCGGCGGTGAGACCCCAGGAGGCTATAACTTCTTGTACGCGCGACAGCTTCGGGCATCCAGATGATAATTTGAGGATGAATGTGTGAGAGAATATGTCTGAGAGAGATGAGATTTCCTTATTCGATAAGGGGACAGTGATATCTTGAGCGTCAGATGAAAGATGATGCTCCAATTATGGCAGCTCGACATCTGAAACGATCGAAGATTTCTTGGTCGATCTGTCAGGCCTCACTATGTCCGTGTAAGAGAGGTAGGGTTGGTCGTTGGCGCCCGAATCCTTGCCCGTCTGAGGTTTAGACCCGAGAGAGATGTGCACTGGGGGAAACTGTGGTTGCGCCGACTGGATAGCGCCAAAGGTGATCAAAGCAGAGGTGATATACGTGCGACTCGAGATGTACGTGGACATGGAAGCACAGGTGTTCTGGCACGCGCCAGACATGATCAAAGCAGAGGCAATATCCATGCAACTCAGGATGTCTGCGGACATGGAAGCACAGGTGTTCTGGTACGGGCCAGAGGTGCGCACGATAAGTGAAGGCATTAGGGGCAACGATGGAGGCCTTGCGCCATTCAAGAGGTGAGCTGGCATGGCGGAGTCGGGAGGATTGAGAACCAATAGCGTAGGGATCGACGCTAGGACAGATGGCGTAGGGGCGGATAGAGCACAAGAAGTGGCTCCAG
This sequence comes from Iris pallida, assembly GCA_029216955.1. Classification (NCBI taxonomy): domain Eukaryota; kingdom Viridiplantae; phylum Streptophyta; class Magnoliopsida; order Asparagales; family Iridaceae; genus Iris; species Iris pallida. The sequence continues at coordinate 6,072,334 of JANAVB010005798.1, forward strand.
AACGCGTAGAGGGGGTGGCGCCAAATAGCCAGCGCCATCCGTAGGGGGCACCGAAGGACCTGCGCCATCCATGAGAGGCGCAAGGGAGGGCAGCTGACCCAAGTCCAAGTTTGAATTCAAAATTGGGGGAGAACCAAAGAGAATAAGCTGGTCAACAACTAGCTGTCCCCATGAGTCATCAGCAAGCAAAAAGGGGTGAGAGGACGTGACGTCTCCTGGAAGGTCCACAGGAGGCAGGCCCGAGGAGCTGGGGGCTGTTGCACGGGTCTCCATACATGGATCGGTTGGCCAAGCCAGCGACGAAGGGGCTCCTGCCGACAAATGCAGAAGAGGAGCAGGGACACTCAAGGGGGGCGGTGACTGGGACGCTACATCAGTGATAAGAAGAACGTCCGCCGCCAGCAAGGGAGGGGTCATACTGTCCCGGAGCCGGCCAGCAACGACCCAAGCAAGGGGGTCTCCATCCATAGACGGACCAAGCTACTCCCCAGGAAGGGGACGAAGCCAGCAACACTCCCCCAAGAAGAGACAGTCGAAGGAAACCGGGGACGACTAAACCCACCGATAAGTCGAACAGAGACGCCTCCGGACGAAGGAACTGGCCTATGTGGAAAGAAGACAGACAAACCAGAGCAGAGGAGCTTACCTACATGCCAGAGAAGACGGTCACCGCAACCACGAAACGGAGGAGAAGCTTACCTACATGCCGGAGAAGACGGTCCAGCCGGTGTAGAAGCATAGAAAATACTAAAGAAAGATCCATGCGGCCAGGAAAACCCATGCGGCTCAGAAAGCCCATGCGGCTCATAGATTCATGCGGCATAAGGGACTATACGGCTCAAGACGTCCCATGCGGCTCAGAACAGAAGACACGTGACTTGCAAAACAGTCCTCCCCTTCTGCATTAATTACTTTGACAGCTGACAACTCTGAAAAAGTGGCAGCCCTGACACAAAAGAGGTAATTATGACTCTGTCATAATGACAGACACCTAGGGAAGCGAAGGAGATCTCTAACACAATCCTCCGAAATCCAGAAAATGCTACGTGGCCCTGACACGTGGACAGTCATATGCGGCTCGAGCGAAGACTCCCCATGCGGTTCAGGATGAAGCTGCCTTATGCGGCTCAGGCCAAGACATTCATATGCGTCCCAAGCAAAGACCTCCCATGCGGCTCAGGTTGACGCTGCCCTATACGGTTCAGGACGAGATAGTCTTATGCGGCTCAATCGGAGGCCCCCTCTATGCGGCTCAAACAGGGGACCATCTCCATGCGGTTCAAGCGGAGGCATTTTCATGCAGCTCAAGCAGAGGACTCCACATGCGGCTCGCAAGGATCATCTCCATGCGTCTCACTACCCATCATATGGTTCAAAGGTTCGGGGGGCCACTCCCTAAGCAGCCCTGACACGTGGCCAGTCATATGCGGCTCCATCCTTATGCGGCTTAGTCCTTATGCGGCTCAATCCTCATAGCGACTCCCAGGACACGTGTCATAAAGCCAATCAATTTCCCAGATTTACTGTAATCAAAGATTGGGTCAAATCCCAATAATCTGGGACACGTGGCAGGAGAATGAATTAAACTTATTCATCCAGATTCGCGACATCAGCAAATCATCATCACGAGGATTCATTCCACTCAGCATTAATTACTGATGGGATTTGGTGCAATCTACATTAAGTGGCCCAGATTCATCACACTCAAGATTAATGGCCCAGATTGATCAATCAACAGGCCGCCGCCACTCTAAGGGGTAATCACTGCAAACCCTAATGATTGTATTCCCCTTCTTATAAATAGCAAGGTGCCATTCCCTTGCAAAGGACCCCTTTTTCGAGATCAGAGAGCATTAGAAGACTTGGAGAGAAAAGCAGAGAGAGAGAGCAAAGAGAGCATTTCTTCAACGCCAAGCAATCTTCCGGAGCCAAGGCTGCATACCGATCGTCCAAGGAGTAAGGCAGAGCGGCCGTCGTTTTCTCGAGCCTCTATCGTCACCCCCAGAATCTAAAATAAACAATTGTACTTAGACTGCTATACCTAGGCTTTCTTTGTACAAGCGAGTTTGTAACGTGAAGTAAAAGTCCAGTCCTCCGATAATTGTTCTGCTCTTTTATATTTCATGGCAAACACGATGGCGACTCTGCTGGGGACAAACTTTTCTACGGCTGAGGAGTTGGTGACGTAATCGGATGCAGCCAAACTTGGCTCCACACAACAGAAGATGGTCGTCCGCTTCGACCAACAGGCGTTCGAAGAAATGCTCTCCGAAGGGAGCGCTGGCCCGGTCCAGAAGCACACCCGTACTACGAAGGCTCGCAAAGAGTGGAGGCCAAAATCGTTTGCTCCTCCCTAGGCCCTCGATGGAGTACTCTCTGCTTCCCAAGACGGTGAAGGCGATTCTCGCACGGCCCCGCTTCAAGCCATAGAAGACTCTGCTGTCCCCAAGTCCGGCAGAGAAAAGCACTACGATGCTGGACTTGCAGGGGCAAAGAGCGATTCTATGGGCTCCAGAAAGAAACTAAACAAGGGCATTAGCCGCAAAGCGAGGACTCATGCGGCTAAGATGGCCAGCCGCATGAATGATGACCATGCGGCTAAAACTGCTAGCCAAATGCATAGATACGGCTAAGATTTCCAGCCGCATGGAGAACACTTATACGGCCAGGGTTTCCATCCGCATGGAGAAGACCCATGCGGCCACGACTGCCAGCCGCATGAGGATTGATGATTCCAGCCGCATGACGTCTACTCCACGAGGTTCTGTCTTCGTCCGCCTCACCTATGGTCATAATCTCCTGTGCTCCCAAGAAGATATGTCTGATTCTCTCCAGCACCACTTAGACTCTTACTACTATGTGCCCTCACGCACTAGAGTGAAGAAGTCTAGGGCAGCACGAGCTTGGCAAGCTCGGTCCGTTGATCCGACCTCTGACCATCCGGGCGTCCCGTGTACTGTTACGCGGGCCTCTGATGGGAAGTTGTACAGAGCCACTCGAGTCCAGCCCCCGGCGGCAAATGGACAGAGAGGTTCCCAAAATTCTCCCGAAATCCAGGGAGCAAACATGGTCGATCCGGACCTGTCTGACTTGCATGAGGCCATCCTCCATAAACGCAAGGAAAGAGAAGGTGCCCCAGGGTGCAAAGAGTCCTCCCACGGACGTCACTGCACCCAAGTCATCGTCAACTGCTGTTGCAGCAACGCGACAGTACAAGAGGATCGGCGGTCCGTCTTCCAAAGATTGCGACGATCAAGCTCAGAGGACGAGGTGCCTCCTGTTGTCCCCTGCAACTCTACTCAGAAAATCTCCGCCGAGGGGAGAGGGAAGAAGACAAGCATCTCCAGCCCAAAGATATCAACCACTATGACTAAGAGACTCTCGTCTAAACGGGCGCCCACCACCGGAGTTTTCCAAGGTACCCGTTCTAAGACGAAATCTGCTACAACGGGAGATTCGTCATCCACAATACTGGGGGTTACTGGGACCGGGGGTAGTACTCCTCCGAACCTCCACAACAATCCGATGTTCCAAGAAGACGAGCCGGGGGAAACAACTCTCCCATCAGATACAACAAACCCTGACGTCCCCGAGGACATCCACAACTCCCAAGACGAGGCGAACTCGGAGATTGGGGGTACTGTTCCTTCCGAGTCCGAGCCAGAGGAGAACATTCCTACATAACCCGATAACTTCTTATTACAAGGGTATGATTCGGAGGGCGCTTCCTCCACCGCTCCGTCCATCTCTCCTCACGTAAGGACGGTATTCATGACGGACAGCAACCAAGGTGGTTCGAGTGAGCGCCAACGCATCGAAACTCTGGAGGCCATACTACTTGCCTTGGTCAAATCTGTAGACGAGTTCAAAGTGGCTCTTCCAACTCTGCAAGGAGGAACGCCCGGCCAAACAAGCGCGGGTCCTGCGGTCAATGCGGACTCGAATTCAGCAGCACCGAACCCGGACAACAATCCTCCTGAAGGAACGGCCCCCACCGCCGTGGATAAAGCCCGCGAAGCGAGAAGAGAGGTCCAGGAGCTCCGAGCCATGTTTCATGCTCGAGAAAATTCCCAAGACCTCAGAATACGGCAACCGTACCCTGCGGCCTGGAGGGATGTTCCATTCCTACCAAGATATAAGCCGTTCAATATCAATCCTTATGATGCAAAGACCTCAGCAAGTCGGTACATTACTTACTTCGAGGTCACCACCGACCATCTGCCTCATGATGATGCCATCCTCACACGATTATTTATCGGGGCATTGGAAGGAGTCGCCTTCGACTGGTATCGCAACCTGCCAGACAACTGCATCCATTCCTTCGTCGGCTACAAGCGCATGTTCTTGGAGAGGTTCTATGAAGTAGGGCAGGACATCACAATATCCACCCTCATGGACGTCGTCCAAGGGGAGAAAGAGCTGACAAGAAACTACATTGAGCGGTTTCGCCAAACCGCAATGAAGCTGCCGTCAGGAAATCCGGATTCCTCTTTAATTGAAATTTGCCAAAAGAGATTGCTCCCAACAATCAGTCTCTGGATGGGCGAAAGTCAATTCAAGGACTGGAAGACGTTTATCCTCAGTGCCACTAGCGCCGAAGAACGCTTGAAGAAGGCTCGCCAACTGGAATTGCACATCTCGGACGGAGAGAACAAGGGCAAGCGTCCCAACACCAACAACGACAATGGAGGTAGCCCCGCCAACAATCGGAACAGCAGGGGTAAGCAGGCTATGGTGGCCGATACAGCCCAGAAACCTGAGCGAAAGCCGACAGACAAATAATGGCCGCAAATCACTTACTCCTTCGAAGACGGTCACGTCAAGCCCATCTTGGACATGCTCATACAAGGAGATAGAATTCAGCTTCCTCCACCTAGACAGGAACCTCGGCCGGCAGAAATGGAGAACCCAAAGTATTGCCGTTACCACCGCTACGTCCACCATGCTACACATGACTGCTTCCAATTAAAACGGTACATCCAAAACCTCATCGATTCGAATGCTCTGGCTATCGATTTTGAGGAGGTGACTGTGGCAGCCAACATGGTGTCAGTATAATTTGGCAGCTTCCCTCCAACAGAGACTCAAGATGGTGTGGTCCCCATCCCTTTGGCAACAATAGAGATTGCTAATCTTCTACCTCCCCGAGAACAGGCTGCCGGTTTGGTGCCCCTCACCACATCACGGGGAGAGATCATATGGGTCCATCAAAACTTGGTATCTGAAGTGACTCAGTCTACGCCATCCTCCACTCACATGAAGAAGGGTGGAAAAGTCAGATCCTGCCGCACAATCTCAGTGGATGTCGAAGAAGCCACAGCCGTCGTCACTCGGTCTGCGGCACAATCCCAACCGGTGGCTGATAACACGACTGAAGATCATCAGCCCACTACAACTGACGCTCCGGGACCGGCTCAGCCTCCGACGACCGATAAGCCTAGGCCGAAGGAGACTCGCTTCGAAAAATCCCTCCGAAAAGAGGCACCGCAGGGGCTGGAGAAGCCCTACAACTTCGACATCCTGGCACAATTGGCTAACACACCGGCCAAGTTGTCATTATACGAGCTTCTAAGACTCTCAAAAGATGTTCGCGCGGCTTTGAGCGATACACTACAAAATGCCGACGCGTACCTGGCTCAGGTCAACCTCACGGGAGAAAACCCGCCTGCAGATCTCCAAGACAGCGCGTGCACAGTAGCGATGCCCAATATCGTCTTCACTCCACAGGACATGCTCATCAAGACAAACCTGTACGATCGCCCATTATACTACACTGGATACATCGGCGACGTAAAGGTGGATCGGATCACTACAACAAAAAGACCTATTAATGACGCTCGACAAGGAGTTTTAATAACGGCTGATACATAAGCGTTATTAAGTTGAAAAATACCTTTTTTCTATGACGGTTTGGACTAATTCTGGGTTTTTTATAACGTTTTTAAAACAAAGCGTTATTAATATTTTAGAGCGGTGGCAAACTTGTAATAAACTTTCTGTAATATATTTCATCCCCTCCACGATCTTATTCGGAAGAACTCTCCTTCTCCTTGCTCCCCCCTTCTGCCCCCTCTTCCCTCCTCTCTCCAAACCCTAAAATTTTCCTCTCTCTCTCTCACCCCACCCCTGCCGCGTCTCCCTCCGCCGTACAAAGCCTGCCGCCCCTCTCATCACCGTCCGATCGCCGCACAAAGCCTGCCGCACAAACCCTAAAATTTTGGGGAAGGGTGGAATGGGGACGACGAGGGGGGTCCTCGGGGAGGAGGCCGCGATGGCACTGGCGGAGATGGAAAGGGGGACGGAGAGCCTCCCCGCGGACCTCGCGGCGGCGGTGGAGGGGGGAAGGATCCCGGCGGAGATCGTGAGGAGGTTCGAGGAGCTGGAGAGGTCGGCGGCGACCTCAGCTCCATGTCCGTCCTCCCTCCCCACTCAACAAGGCCTGCGACCTCAGCTCCATGTCCGTCCTCCCTCCCCACTCAAGGTTCGGATCCCTCCATTTTAAATGCTCTTTTTAACAACCTGAAGTCAACTGCTTGATTTATTTATGTTTTTTCTTAACCTAATATTTAGAAGTTCTTTCTATGATCTTATGCTGTTTGTCTACTTGATTTAAGATGATGACTCTTATATGAATTTTGTTAGCACTTAAAATGCAATGCTTGAATTGAAAATCCTGTAGTCATAGACCTCTGAGCTGGGGCCTTTACATTTAACTATTTTCCCTTTACGAAGTTTAGCAAAGAATTGAATTTTTTTTCTGTAGAATCGTTTGGTAAAGGACAACACTTTCAGGATGGTGTAGCCTTGGCTGTTTCATACAAATAAATTGTACTCTGTTTGAGTTATTTTATTGACACATTTACTAACTCAGCCGAGATGGTGAGAAGACAAGCTTTATTTCCAGGCGACTCAGAATTGCAGCAATTGCTTTACATCTTCAGGTACTTGTTGGATCTTTGTTCGTCAAACATCATGCTCAGTGAGCTGCTAATAAAAAATTCTTTTTAAGTTGCTAAAACACAGTTTTTATTCAGCTCATGAATATATAACAAAATCAAGAACTTTAACATGTCGGTTGTAATGTTATTTTGTTATCATATATAGTCTTTCTAGGTCACTTAATAGCTTACCTGTTTCATGAATTTCAGAATAAATTTCCTTCTTTCTTCTACTTTTAACTGTCCATTGATATACATATATGTTGAGCATACGAACACACTTTCTTATTTCTATAGGACAACTTACCTTGTTAGTATTGTGCACTGAGATAATTACAAATCTATGTTGCACAGGTACTACTGATCATGTTGGTACTCATATATGTTGGTACTCATATCTGACACGAATTCTGACCTAATATTTTGTTCTATATATGTTGCATGGATATTATCATTTTGTTTTGTTTGGCACACCAGTAACAAAGTAATTGACTGCTGTCAATCCTCTATCCGTGGGCCAATAATTAATCCTACAAGGAAATTGTCTGTATTTTTTTCCCCATCATTATATGAAGGTATTGTTGCTTATTTTGTGTACTTCTTTCTTTCCTAACAGGTTGTTGGGGACTCCTACTGAAGAACAATGGCCTGGAGTGAGCTCTCTGCGGGACTGGCATGAATATCCCCAATGGAAGCCCTAAAATTTGGCACGTGCAGTTCCCACATTGGAGCCTGAGGGCATTGACCTCCTATCGGTAATTTGTTGTTTAATATCACATAATAACATCTTGAGCATGCTTGACTGATATGAGTGACTTGAACTTGCTACTACTTTTGTTCCAACCTTTGTTTTCCCTGGTTTAAGATGTTGATGTTAAATGGTTCTCCAATATATTGAACTTTTTGAATTATGAGAAAATATTTGTGAATATTCAAATCATGATTATTCTGAAATTATGCAATTAATATTTTGATTTTTACTCTTTGTCATTATTTTATTCACTCGTGCTTAAGTTTGTTTCCTATTAGTTTTGTTTTTTTGTATGGGCTGTGAAGAGGCGGGAATAACAAATGGTTTGTATAAAATAAATTGTTAGTAATGTTGGTTGCATTCCGTATCAAACATGTTGGGGGAAGAGGTAACGAAACTTAGTATCAAAATTTACAATTTCTAATACTAAGTTTTGATGCATTCCTCAACTTGTTCTGATAGTTGGAAGTGGTACCGGTGTTCCTAATGTGCCAATGATATTAACATGCATTACTCTGAGCCAACCTCCTAATTTTCTTAATATACTGCTTATTCTATATATGATGATGCATTTTGGGGGAATCTATACAAATTTGAGTAATTTTTAGAGAATTGTGATACATTACCTGCTTACATTTCTCGCCTTGTGTATTGGAAATTTGGAATTATGATAGATTCAAAATGCTGCTGCTAGTCCCGCTGCAACATTTGAATTATGATACAAAAATGTGACTAACTTGAATTCTTTGCTTTTATTATGAAGTGATAATATTGTTGCTGCTACATGGAGACAGGGAGTGGATAGGACAGTAGAGTTTTTCCCAAACCCATACTTTCCAGATATTTACCTTAGCTGAAATATAAGGAACAGGGCATGTTTCAATTGGTAAACCAAATTCACAACCCATATTTCACTGCAAACAATTTTTTTCTATTCCATTGTCTACATACCTACAACTTTATTGTGTTCCTATCAAAAAATTTATATATTGGCAATGATGAGATACAATTTGGAGATGGTTTTGTGACTTCCGTTGCAATAAATTATGGTTTTGAAAAAATCTGTCCTTGCAGTTCTACTATGCACTATGAGCCAACCTTATGTATTTTGATCCTGCTATTTTTTTACCTTTCTTTGGTCATTTTCTTGACTGTTTTTACAATTTGCAGTTGTGGTTAACTTGTTTTTACATGGCAGCTTTGTTCCTGCAGTTCTACTATGCACTCTGAGCCAACCTTATGTATTTTGATCCTGCTATTTTTTACCATACTTTGGTCTTTTTCTCGACAGTTTTTCCAATTTGCAGGTGCAGGTAACTTGTTTTTACATGGCATTTCCTGTAGTTCTACTATGCACTATGAGCCAACCTTATGTATTTTGATCCTACTATTTTTTACCTTACTTTGGTCAATTTGCAGGTGCAGGTAACTTGGTTTTTTTTCTCTATGTTTTATTGCTTGTGTTTCAAGGACTTACTTGCTTATCTGTGATTCGGTGAGTATCTACTAATACCTGTTGTGCTTCTTCTATGATATTTTTTTTAATCTTTTTCAGGATTTTGCTACGTGATGCCGACAGTTTTGATGTGCTCAAAGTTGAAGCCAATGTACTAATAGTTTTGAGGGTCTACTTACTAGTAGTAGTTGTAAATATATGTATTTGGATGTCCTATTTTGAACAAATGTAATGAAGATGGTGATATATATTATGTATATATTTGTAAATGGATTAAATGGTACTCTATGACATTTAGATGTTTTCTTGTGAATATGGTTCAAAATGAATGTTTTGAAATTGAATTGAGCAACATTGAGCATTGATCTATAATTTTTTGAAAAGTAATATATAAATGTGCAGAATTGAGCGTTATAAATGTGCTGAATTGAGTCTATAGAGATTATCTATTCATAACGCTTTCAAACTACGCTGAAAATAAGTGTAGCAGAAACTCATCATATTCATGACGTTTATTTTATGACGCTTTTAAAAAACATTTATAACACCCGTTTTCATCACGCTTTCTTTGGAGAAAAAAAAGCGTCATGGTTGGTCATTAATGACGGTTTTTAGCCGTCATTAAAAGGTATTTCTGTTGTAGTGGATGCACATCGATCCTGGGTCTTCCATAAGCATCATTCCGAATGGTTTGCTACATCATCTTCGCATTCCGATGCATCGCCTGACGCCAACAAGCACCGCCATCAGCGGTTTCAATTCGGGCAGGAGCTACCCAATTGGGAAGATTCGTCTGAAGTGTCAGATTGGCGATCTCCAATCAGAAGTCACCTGCTACGTCATAGATGCAGATACTTCTTACAACATCCTCTTGGGGCGCCCTTGGATATACGATTACATGATTGTGCCTTCCATGCTGCATCAGTGCTTCAAGTACATCGACAAACACGGCTTCGTGAGGACAGAATTTGCTGATATCGATCCCTTCAAAGGGGTCGAATCCTACTACTCAGACTCCTGTCTATATGAAAAGTCGAAGAAGCACTTTGGTGAAGGAGATGTGCAATCTCGTACCGAGACAGCCACAGGATCAGAAGAACCTCTGAAGATCCACCTCCAAGCTCGCAAACTTGGCAAGTCCGCACCCCTTACAGCCACTCTGCGTAAGGACGCAATCAGCCTCTCGGCGCAAGAAGAGCAGATGATAATCCGGCTGCCAAGGTCTGGCCAAGTGCCAAGACCCACAACGGAGCCACTGACAATCAGGCTGCCGAGAGTCGGTCAGCCATAAACGGAGAAGCTTAATCCCTCCGATAAGCTAATGACGATACGTCTTCCCAAGAAGAGTCGTCATCCCGATGAAAGGTCTGGGACTTCTAGCGAACCAAACACTCCCCGCCCAGCATCAAGTACCAAGCTGGGGGTCGCTAGTCTGCCAACAACTCCACGCTCTGCTCCATCAGCTGAACTTCTGACGATCAAGCTACCCAGGTCGTCCTCTCAGTCTTTGTTTATACAGGGGGTAGCCGAAGAGGAACCGGAGCTAGCCAAGTATGTGGCTGCCCATACTGATGTTCCCTCCACAGATGATGTAATCCCACTAGAAAAGATACCTTACTTCATCAATAAAGGGCTATCTTTGAACTACCTCGAGCTCAATAAGCTATGTACAATGTATGCTATAGAACATGGTATAGGCACCCACCTACACACACAGGTGACAAATGTGTACACCGCAATCCAGCTTACTCCAGTGGAAGACGCCTACCGCATAATCGAGGGAGGGGATCATCCAATCATCTTCGGCCGGAAGGACGATCCGCACCCCTTCACCATAAAAGAAGTCGACCTTGGGTCAGATGCCGGAAGACTGTCTCTGTATCTTTATAACCCCCAATCCAAATATCTCATGCAAAAACAGGGGTATGATCTGGAGACTACGCCAGGCTTGAACTACGGCACCAGGCGACGATTACCTTTGAAGCCACCAGTCCCGGCTGGCAAGCCACGGGACTACTATAGCAAAACTCGATGTGGATTAGGGTATGTAACACCCACGACGACCCCTGAGAGTTCAGATGAAGAATGTGACTGGCAGTCACATTCAACCGGGTCACCAACTTCTGACTCGGATACCAACATTGGAGACATATTCAGACAAGTCCTGTCAGTCAACATGGCATTCGCCGACGCCTATGAGGAAGATGAAGACATTCCTGAAATCCTTGAGCTAGAGCCGTAGGCCCAACAGTTGGATGCACAATGGGAAAACCGGTTTGAACTGAGAGAACCCCCTACTGAAGATGAGGTTATACAAGTCGACCTCGACAGCGAATCCTCTCCAAAGCCAATCTTCGTCAGTAAAAGCTTAACAGATGAAGAACGAGAATCGCTGCTTGAACTTATCAGAGAATATATTGATGTGTTCGCATGGAGTTATGAAGACATGCCGGGGTTAGATCCCGATATTGCTCTTCACAAACTCAACATTCGGCCAGATGCAAAGCCAGTCAAGCAGCAACAGCGACGCTTCCGTCCAGGCGTCATGGATGCGATCGAAGCTGAAGTCAACAAACTAATAGCCAACAGCTTTTTTCGTGAGGAACAACATCCGGACTGGGTCGCCAACATAGTTTCGGTCCTCAAAAAGAACAGAAAGATCCGAATCTGCATCGACTTCCGCAATCTGAACGAGGCATGTCCTAAAGACGAATTCCCCCTCCCTATCACAGACATCATGATTGACAACACATGCGGCTTCGAACGTATGTCATTCATGGATGGATTCTCGGGGTACAACCAAATCAAGATGTCTCCTGACGACGAAAAGCATACATCATTCCGAACACCGATTGGCACATACTGTTACACAGTTATACCTTTCGGTTTAAAGAATGCTGGCGCCACATATCAACGAGCCATGAGTATCATCTTCAGAGAACACTTGCACAAAATAGTGAAATGCTATGTTGATGACATCGCCGTCAAGAGCCGCTGTAAGGGAGACCACCTGCAGGACCTGAGGACGGTATTCGACCTGATGCGAGCCCACAATTTAAAAATGAACCCTACAAAATCTTTCTTGGGCGTATCCAGCAGAAAGTTCTTGGGTTTCATCATCACCGCCCAGGGTATTCATGTAGACCCTGAGAAGACGAAAGCAATTATGGAGATGGGTCCCCCGAGAAATCTCTGCGAACTCAGAGGCCTTCAACGGAGGCTAGCTTACATCAGAAGATTCATCTCTAACCTCTCCGGGCGATGCCGACCGTTCACACACCTCATGAAGAAAGACGTCTCATTCATATGGGACGAGGAATGCCAGTGTGCCTTCGACAGCATCAAAGAATATTTGTCGAATCCTCCAGTCCTGGTGGCCCCGGTTGCTGGAAAACCATTCCTGCTCTACGTACGAGCAATGGAACATTCCTTTGGTGCTCTGTTAGCACAAAACAACGATGCAGGTCATGAACAAGCTATATATTACCTCAGTCGAATGATGATTGGGCCAGAGCACCGATACACCGCCGTGGAGAAGGAATGCCTCGCCCTGGTATTCGCTATTCAAAAAATGCGACACTATGTCACTGGACAGACCATACATGTGATTTCACGAGTCAACCCTCTCAGAGTCCTCATGACTAAACCAGGGGCACTCAGCTCTCGCCTCGCTACATGGGCAATATTGCTTTCTCCTTATCATATGATCTTCGTCCCACAAAAGGCTGTCAAAGGTCAAGCCCTGGCGGACTTTTTGGCAGCCCACCCGGGCTCGGAGTCGTCCAGAATATATGAAGAAATCCCAGATGAGGTCGCCGACTCGAATGCAACTTCTTACGATAATATATGGCGGATGTTCTTCGACGGTGCTTCAAGAACCGGACCCAAGGGCAACATCGTTGTCGGAGTCGGGGTGGTGCTGGTTTCTCCTTCCGGATTGGTGATCAATCACGCCTACTCTCTCACAGAACCCTGCTCTAACAATGTGGCCGAGTACAACGCTCTGGTCATCAGCCTCCAACTTGCAAGAGAGCTGGGGGTAGAATATCTCGAAGCATACGGCGATTCGCAGATAATTGTCAACCAGATCCGGGGCTCGTACGAGGTTCGTCATGAAGACATGATCCCCTATCACCAAATAGCGATCGACATCATCTCGTCGTTCGAAGGATTCTTCATTGAACATGTCCCCAGACTCCAAAATATCGAAGCCGATGCCATAGCTGGCCTTGCCGCTTCCCTAGCGGTTCCGAACTGTGCTCACCAGTCCGTGGAGGTAATAGGCCACGAACTGGTCTGCTCCAAAAACAACGTTTAATTTGTGGCGAGTTATTCCGCCCAGACGATTGACAATGTCCCAGATTGGAGACAACCATTCATTGACTTCGTCGTCTACGATATCCTGTCCGAGAACCCAAAGGAAGCCACCTCCATCAGACGGCGTTCTCTTAGATTCTTCTACGACACAGAGACAAAAATGCTGTATCGACGATCCTACGATGGGTTGTTGCTTCGGTGTCTGTCGAACGTAAAAGCCAAAGAAGCCGTACGCGAAGCTCATGACGGTGTCTGCGGGGCCTATCAGCCTGGCCCTAAGTTGCAAGACCATCTTCGCCGAATGGGCTACTACTGGCCCACGATGGTAGCAGATGCGATAGATCATGCAAGGAAGTGCAAAGCTTGCCAAGTCCACGCAGACTTCATCCACCAACCATCCGAATTTCTACATCCGACAGTGGCATCCTGGCCATTCGAATCATGGAGGATGGATATCATTGGTCCAATCACTCCACCATCCTCCCGAGGACATCGCTTCATACTCGCGATCACGGATTACTTCTCCAAATGGGCGGAAGCTGTCCCACTCGCAGAAGTGAAGACTTCAAACGTGATCAGCTTCCTCAAGCATCACGTCATCTATCGCTTTGGACTGTCCCGAAGGATCATCCACGATAATGGTCCGCAGTTTGCAAGCCACGCCTTCTATCGGTTTTGCGACAAGCACCGCATCCAGAACATTGCCTCAACGCCATACAATCCGACAGCGAACGGGTTGGCAGAAGCATTCAACAAAACCATCATCAAGTTACTCTAGAAGTTCGTATCATCCAACAAACGCGACTGGAACGAAAAGCTTGGTGAATGCTTATAGGCGTACCGTACCACAGTCCGAACGACCACAGGGAATACGCCATTCTCCTTGGTGTACGGGAGTGAGGCAGTTCTCCCATTGGAGACTCAAATACCCTCACTCCGCATCGCCCTCACTTATCAATTGACGACGGATAATAACCACCGTCGCCGGCTACAAGAGTTAGAGGTCTTAGATGAAAAGTGCCTCTTAGCTCAGCAACGAATCGAGCTATTCCAAGCACGCATCTCTGGAGCCTTCAACAAGAAGGTCAAAATCAGAACATTCCAAGTAGGCGATCTCGTTCTGGCAGTACGTAGGCCGATGGTCATGACTCACAAGACCGCAGGCAAGTTCCAGCTAAAGTGGAAAGGCCCATTCATCATCGAGGCTGTATTCTCCAACGGCGCTTACCGCCTCGCAAAACAAAATGGAGACTTCTCATGTTGCCCGTCAACGGCAAGTTCCTGAAGAAATATTATGTCTGAACGACATTCCAGATCATCGAGTCATGTACCCGCTGGTGCCGCTGAACTCGCATCTCAACATTCCAGATTTTTGAGTCATGTACCCGCTGGTACCTCTGAACTCACCCTCACAACCTTCCAGATTTTTGAGTCATGTACCCGCTGGTACCTCTGAACTCATCCTCATAACATCCCAGATTATCGAGTCATGTACCCGCTGGTGCCGCTGAACCCACATCCACAACATCCCAGATCATCGAGTCATGTACCTGCTGGTACCGCTGAACTCACACATCTACAATATTCCAAATTATCGAGTCATGTACCCGCTGGTGCCTCTGAACTCACATCCCGGTCACTCTGTCAGATAGTAAGTCATGTATGATCACACCTCTGAACTTTCTTCCTGGAAGAGATCCTCCCTCATGATCCACTACCCGCACTCTCCAGTGCACAAAAAGGGTAACAGATCCACAAATTCCCAGAACGGCCATGTCCTCATTACTTCTGAGTCGTTCCACTTCCGCCAAAAACAAATCACCCCTTACATAGAACTTCCATGTCCTCATTACCTCTGAGTCGTTCTATGTACCCCCTCTTCATTGAGCCCACTTCCGCCATGTCCTCATTACCTCTGAGTGGGAAGGCTCCGTCGAAGAAACCTTCATACTTGCCATGTCCTCATTACCTCTGAGTAAGTATATCGATTCTCTTTCAACCTATTATCTGTACCCACAACCGGAGTACGACAAGGATAATAGGTCCGCAAATCTCCTCTATTGATCACAAATAGCCTCCGTTGAATTCACTCCTGCCATGTCCTCATTACCTCTGAGTAGGAAGATTCCACGGTAAAACCCTCATACTTGCCATGTCCTCATTTCCTCTGAGCAAATATGTTGGTTCCCTTTCATCCTATTATCCGTATCCTAAACCAGGGTACGCCAAGGATAATAGGCCCACAAATATCCTTTGCTGAGTTTCTTAGCACAAGCCCACCATCGCTCATCATGCCCCGGGAGCCCAGCTGCTCTACGGCAATTTTTTTCCTGATACCAGGAAGTAGCCCCATCACACTCCGACTGACTGATTCCTTGCCCGCACATGCTGACCCAGTACGCTTATTATAGTGGATGTTGCCCACGAACATCCTCGACTGGGTGGGAGTCAGGGAACCCACCATTGTCCTACTCAACGGTACCATGTTAAACCACGAGAGGGGAAAATGCCGCTCCATCTCGGGAATGTGGATCTCCACCCCGTCCACAATGAAATCCCAATTCTCAGAGACATCCAGCAATCGGGAGTTCTTTATGGAAAAGGCATCTCCAAAGAGAAAAGCCGGTTTCTTATATTCTTCGTCCAGTTTCCCCGAATTCATCATAGAACAAAGGAAGCGGTAAGGCTGGTTGGCGATGGCAGCCACCCTCTCCAAAGGTTCATTAGCGGGAAGCTAATCCGTTATATGTCGAATTAAGCCGTCGAGTCGCACGCCCACGGCAAATTGAGCTGAACCCACAAGAAGCTCTCCTGCTGAGTTGACTGGGAGGTTCACTAGAAAAATGACAAAAAGAAACAGGATTAGGATATGGTTAAAGCGAAATCACTGAACAATCCCACGAGCCTACGCGGCTCGGATCAACGAAGCCTTATGCGGCTCAATCTCAACTGGGCTTCAGGCGGCACGGCTTCAATGGGGCCTATGCGGCTCGGGTCAACACAGCCTCATGCGGCCCGATTCAGTTGGGAGTTCCATGTGACACTGGTGTGACAGCTTATGCGGATCAGTTGAACATATGCGGTTCTAGCAGGAGAGCTTATGTGGCGCTAAATGCTATGCGGTTCAATTTGTCAGAAACATATGCGGCTCCGTTCAAAGGAGACCTCACGAGGCTCATATCTAGAGACTCAAATCCTTCTCATGCGGCTCAAACATAGGGTATCACCTATGCAGCTCGGATATGAGATGGTCATGCGGCCCATACAGTATATGCGGCTCCATCATGGTCGAATTTGGGTGATTCAGATGAAGGATGAAGGCTTGTGCATAAATATGCAACAGATCCATGGGTTCTTAAGATTCAAAGTATCCAAATGCAACCCTTACCATTGAAAGCAGGACGGACATCAGGGTGCACTTCGAGCACGACGGCTGAAGCCGCCTTCTTCTCCTTCGCAGCAGCGGCGACCTTGGAAGATTTGGGGGCCATGTTTGACGATCGGAGAAGGGAAATGAGGAAAAAAAGGCGAGACAGCAATAGTTGAACGAAGGAGAAAGTAAAGAAATCCCTCCGACCGTACTCATCCATATTTATAAACAAAAGTGAGGCATTTCGATCCCCGTGCATACACGAAGACCGACTCTTGGGTTATCAAGGTAAGCCGCCAAAAATGAAGGCCAAACTCCTCGGATCCCGCACCGAAAAGTGGCCTTTAAAATTGACAGCAAATCAACTACATTTAATGCAAAAGATCGCCATACGTGGCAACGATGATGTGGCAGAAAACCCCTGCGGCTCGAAAGTCCCTGCGGCTAATCCATCCATGCAGCTGAAACATCCATACGGCCAAGACCTCATATGCGGCTAGATGAGCCTGCACACAGCCATGCTTCTTATTCAAAGTATTTCAATTTTGTAAATTGAAAACTTTGAAGGTGGTCTTGTAGAAGCATGGAAAATACTAAAGAAAGATCCATGCGGCCAGGAAAACCCATGCGGCTCAGAAAACCCATGCGGCTCACAGATTCATGCAGCACAAGGGACTATGCGGCTCAGCACAGAAGACACGTGGCTTGCAAAACAGTCCTCCCCTTCTGCATTAATTACTTTGACAGCTGACAACTCTGAAAAAGTGGCAGCCCTGACACAAAAGAGGTAATTATGACTCTGTCATAATGACGGACCCCTAGGGAAGCGAAGGAGATCTCTAACACAATCCCCCGAAATCCAGAAAATGCCACGTGGCCCTGACACGTGGACAGTCATATGCGGCTCGAGCGAAGACTCCCCATGTGGTTCAGGATGAAGATGCCTTATGCGGCTCAGGCTAAGACATTCATATGCGGCCCAAGCAAAGACCTCCCATGCGGCTCAGGTTGACGCTGCCCTATACGTTTCAGGCCGAGATAGTCTTATGCGGCTCAATCGGAGGCCCCCTCTATGCGGCTCAAACAGGGGACCATCTCCATGCGGTTCAAGCGGAGGCATTTCCATGCAGCTCATGCAGAGGCCTCCCTATGCGGCTCGCAAGGATCATCTCCATGCGGCTCACTACCCATCATATGGTTCAAAGGTTCGGGGGGCCACTCCCCAAGCAGCCCTGACACGTGGCCAGTCATATGCGGCTCTATCCTTATGCGGCTCAGTCCTTATGCGGCTCAATCCTCATAGCGACTCCCAGGACACGTGTCATAAAGCCAATCAATTTCCCAGATTTACTGCAATCAAAGATTGGGTCAAATCCCAATAATCTGGGACACGTGGCAGGAGAATGAATTAAACTTATTCATCCAGATTCGTAGACATTAGCAAATCATCATCACGAGGATTCATTCCAATCAGTATTAATTACTGATAGGATTTGGTGCAATCTACATTAAGTGGCCCAGATTCATCACACTCAAGATTAATGGCCCAGATTGATCAATCAACAGGCCGCCGCCACTCTAAGGGGTAATCACTGCAAACCCTAATGATTGATTCCCCTTCTTATAAATAGCAAGGTGCCATTCCCTTGCAAAGGACCCCTTTTTCGAGATCAGAGAGCATTAGAAGACTTGGAGAGAAAAGCAGAGAGAGAGCAAAGAGAGCATTTCTTCAACGCCAAGCAATCTTCCGGAGCCAAGGCTGCATACCGATCGTCCAAGGAGTAAGGCAGAGCGGCCGTCGCTTTCCCGAGCCTCTATCGTCACCCCCCAGAATCTAAAATAAACAATTGTACTTAGGCTGTTGTACCTAGGCTTTCGTCCCTTGGCTTTCTTTGTACAAGCGAGTTTGTAATGTGAAGTAAAAGTCCAGTCCTCCGATAATTGTTCTGCTCTTTTATATTTCATGGCAAACAGTCGACAGCAGCCTGCCGGAGGGGCTGCCTTAGGATCGCACGGAAATCACTCCCATGATCGCTAGAGCTGGCAACTTTTTGTATATTATATATATATATATATATATATATATATATATATATATATATATATATATATATATATGTATATATATATATATATATATATCCTACATCATCACCTATAGAATGCATTACCTAAAACCCTTATCCACTACTAACATTATTTATATATATATATACAAGTATATGAATGCTATGTATATATGGGCTGAATACATGGGAATTGGCTTAACCATGTAAGGTACTGACTAAAGAGGTAATTCTCTCATTACACATGTACTAATAACAACATATGCCCATGCTTGAGCCTCTTCTTATTGACTGGGGCTAAGAAATATAGAAAAACTGGACTGAAAACCATTATACATTATGTAAGGACTGACATCAAGTTGATTGTGGATAGTATAATATATTGTGGACTGAAGCTTAAGATATATTCACTGATGCAAGAAGACTGGAACTTATACTCAAACCTGGATTGATATTTTACAAATGGGGACTGATATCAAGGTTTAGTAGGACTTAAAAACTGAGGAAAAATAACTGTCACGACCTGCACCCGCTTTTCGGAATACGAACTCGTGAGCAAGCCAACTACGTATCGAGCGGACTCCAGCCAATCTCGAATACGTAAACGCTGTCTGGACCGTGGTATTGTGCCTAATAATGGCAAGGCAAACTATATTTCAATCCACAATAAGAGTATAAAACATGAATGAACACTATGGGTCGTGGTCTGCAGCCCACTAGCATATATGTCCGATAAGACTCCAAAGAATATAACAAGAGTCTCTAAACTGAATCAATAAGCAGGATATCTCATGATAAGGAGTGTAAAGCACGAAAGGATAACAATGTAATATCACTGACAAATATCTGAATCATGCATCACAATCATCTACCATCCTGCTCTGCTAACTAACTCCAAACAATCGCTAAAACTGAAAAGATCATCAGGTCCTCAGGGGACATAGCAAGATACATAAAAACATGCCTATCTAGTAGTTTAATCATGCATAAACTATAAGTAGGATATAAACGAAAAAAGACATAAATATGGCAAGTGACTACGACCAAAACTGCTAACAAGTGACTATCGACAAGTGGCTACTGACAGGTGACTATGGACTGGAATACAAGAACTACTACACGTAACTGAACTGCTGGATGAACAAGTAAACACGAGATCAATAGAATACCAAACCCTCGCCCCGAGTGGACTCGCAGGTTTGAACTAATCACTAAGCCTCGTCCCGAGTGTGGACTCTCTGGTTAGTTCAAGGCAAGGCATCCTCGTCCCGAGTGTGGACTCTCTGGTGCAAATAAATAACATTCTCGTCCCGAGTGTGGACTCACGGATGTAAACAGATCAAGACAAACACGCTCGTCCCGAGTGTGGACTCTTTGGTGCAAATGGTCAACCCTTGTCCCGAGTGTGGACTCTCTGGTTGAGGAAATGATAACAAGGATTTAGCAGTTCAACTACACGTACTCATTCCATGACACAACTCATTCAAGGTACAGGTAAGACAAGGTATAACTCGGTCAAGACATAGGTAAGGACTGCTCTAGCATGGACTATAATGTGATCAAGCTGGTATACTACACTATCAAGTCAAGCAAGTTAACAAACATGTTACATGGTATGAAGAAAACATATCAAGTTAAATCAACTAGAGAACTAAAGATAGCATATAAATCCATAGCAACTAAATCCATAGCAACTAGAGAAGCTGAAAGTTAACATGATAACAACAGGTAAACTATAAGCATGATAATAAACTGTAGAGGGAGGCAAGGTATCTTGCCTGATGTTTCGTCCAATCTGTATTGAGGGCAAGAACTCGAAAAAGATTGCAAGCCTAACAATCAAATAGAATCCATAATTATTTTCTAGTATATGTCGTCTTTGCTTATGGATTTAACTACAAATAATAATTATACTTTAGACTATTATATACTTAAAATAATTTATGGGTAATATAAATATATATATAATCTTTAAATATTCGGTCATTTCATAATCTTTCAATATTTTAGATGAATTGTGTTAGATAGATTCCCAACTATATATACATGTAAAATATAAAGAGAGGAAATATAAAGGGGTTATTTGCAAATATAAAACCAAGCTTTTTGATTTTGTTTAGAGAGCACATGTCCCTTTTAAACAAAAAGAATCTTTCCTTGCTAGTGTTGTGCTTGATTTCCTACTTATTATATTTATTCCACTTTTTGAAGTATTATATTAATTGCTAATGTGTAATAGTGCATATCATTAATTAACATATTCTTTATTATACTCCCTAATCAGTGCCATGCACGTGGGAGTAGTTCTGATGGTCTAGTAACCTTATAAAGCTATTTTATATTCTACACTACCATATTCCTTCTTCTTCTTTTATAGTTGCTATTTTCTTAATCTTCTTTTACTCATAAACTATAGAAAAATTTTGAGTGGCACCCCACTTATATTACCCATATTCGTAGTGCACCCCACATAGTTCCACATATACATAAGTCACCCCACTTCTAACAAAAAACGTCAAATAATAACGTTGGTGGCCTTTAAAACACTTTCCATGACCGTAATACCCCTCCCCCCTTTCCTTGCTGTTGAGTCCCTAATATTTTACACAACAAAAATTTTCCAAACTTTCTCAGGTGCCACCTTCCTCTGGTGCTCTCGACCTGCCCTGCCTCGGCCTCTCCGGCCATCGCCGGAGCCGACCCCCTTGACCACCGCACCATCTACAGCCCTTCTGTCGTAACCCCCACCCTCTCCCCGGAGCCTACCAACCTACCATTTCCGGCCATTCCCGGCAGCCCCAGCCATCGACCTAGCTCCCCCAACGGACCCTCCGACCAACACAACCGACCTCACCCTCACCACCAGACAACGCCACCGTGGGCCAACAGACCCAGACCCCTCTGCCGTCTTCTCCACTACTTCCATGCACCACAAACACCACCACCATCAGCAAAAAAAGACTAACACTCACATGACCGTACTCGACCACCACCCCTCCGCCGCTACAGCTGCCATCACCATCGCCTCCATCAGCCACCACTCTCCCATCTCCTCCAGTACCTCCACCGACTGGCCACGTGCGCTCCGCCGTAGATCTACTGCGCCGCTCGCCGCGACCCCGTTCCCCAAGCGCCGCGCTTCCTTGGCCAGCTCCGGCTAATCGAGTCTCCTCTGAACCTTGCCGACCTCAGCGCGGTCCAGATCCTCACCGGCGACTACCTCCAGTGAGTGCCACCTGGCCGGATCTGACCGCGGCCACCGCCTCAAGTTCTAGATCCGCCGTCGTTCCACCGACGGCTGCTCGGGCCTTGCGCCGACGAGCATTGCTGTCGCGCCATCAGCCCGCGTTGGTGCTGCATTATAGCGTTCACTCCGCCTCCACCTTCTTGGCCGACATTTTTGAATATAAATTAGGAATTTTCCTTCCACTCAACAACAAGGAAATGGGGGAGGGGTATTACGGTCATGGAAAGTGTTTTAAAGGCCACCAACGTTATTATTTGACGTTTTCTGTTAGAAGTGGGGTGACTTACGTATATGTGGAACAATGTGGGGTGCACTACGAATATGGATAATATAAGTGGGGTGCCACTCAAAAATTTTCAACTATAAACTATATTGCTCACTTATTGGGAACGTGAGTTGCAAATGAGAATTTACCTTTTCTAACAGGGAGGAGGGAATCCTTGGCCTGAGGTGGTGATGGTCGGCCATATAGGCGGCTCGGGATGATGGCGAACCCGACCACGACGGTCGCGGCTCGAGTCTCTCCACTCCGGCGATCTGTGTGTGCGTGCACACGAGGGATGCTTGCAGGCATTAGCCATCCATAGGACGGTCGCGTGTGGCTGCAGCCGACGGTGCATCATGATGTCTCTGTTGCTATTTGCCAACATGGACGCGTGCGTTGTTACCACGGCACGACGGCTGGAGAGGTTGCGGTGACTCGTGCGGTGGATGCCACCGTCTTCTAGCGCTGGCATGGTTGACACGGCGGGTTTGTCGTGCTCGCATGCCTGGAGGGTTTGCTCGAGCGCGAAGTCGATCTCTGCGTTCAACACCTTAGTCGACCGTTGGCAATGACCGGTTGGCGACCGCGGAGATGGGTGGCTGCACGCGTTGTGGAGGTCTCGGTACATGGAGATGACCGATGGCACCGAGGTCCTTCCGGTCTATTGAAGCTACGTACGCAACGTCTTCGTCTACACGTCGGTTGTCGTATTAGCCGTGACGTCGGGACTGGGTTTGTTCGTAGTAGGTGGGGCTCGGTGGCATGTGGTGTGCAACAATGGTGTTGGGTTTGAAGGAAATAGCAAGGACGGAGATGTTTGGGAATTTGTATTATAGATGTGGCCATCCGAAGGAAGAGTAGGGAGAAGGTTGGGTTTATAACTATATGTATGCCCAGTCGATTTGATAATGATAAGGCCATCATATATATATATATATATATATATATTTATTTATTTTTTTAAAAACCAAACTTTATTGAATGACAGGCGCAAAATGCCGAAGCCTTTACAATTAAACGCGCCACGCGCGAAAAAGACAATAAAAGCGAGCTAGGGGACTACGTGTTGCCCACAAAACGGTAGCTGGACCGAGCATCAGAAGGTTAGGCGGAGAAAGCTAGCGCCAATGGAGAGAGCGCCCCCGACCCGCTGTCGCTATCTCCCAAAGAGTGTTAGCGCACGGCACGCGGACCCCTGATCAGGCCAGGGCAGCCCAAAACAGGTTCGAGGCGTGGGAACAACGCCTCTTTCTTTTGAAGATTTGACGGACGACCTCTCTGTACAGTTGAGGGGGCAGGTATTGACGGCCCTCGTATCTGTATTTGTTTCTATTTTTCCATAATACCCAAAAGGCGGCGGCAGCGACGATCTGATGTCCATGAGATATGTTCCAACTGGCCAGCAGATCGTTGATGCCCCCGGTCGTAGGGACAATCCTAAACCTATTGTGAAGGTACGTCCAAATTTGAGTGGCAGATTCTCCAAAAAGAAGGACATGATAGGCGGTTTCCGGTTGGTGATCTACACAACAGTGGCATCTGGACGCCAGACAATATCCGAACGATTTGATGACATCGTCCGTGGGAAGTTTCCGGCGCGCGGCACGCCAGATGAGAATGGACCATTTGATGGGAATACATGTATGCCAAAACTTGGCGAAAGGGGGGGCGTTTCATAGGTGTCTCTGGCAACGGATTTGGCCGAAGCCAGGGTAAAGATGCCGCCCGGGTTGGGGGACCATCTGAGCTCGTCATGCGCGTCGTTGATCGATAGATTAGAAGCACCCAAGCTTTCCATGGCCAGAGGGCCAAGCCAATCTCTAACTCTATCCCAATTCCACCTGTTCGCGTCCACATTCCATAAATCACGGATCTCGTACTGCGGCGGAGTGATATCGTTGGGCCTGAGGATTTCGTTCCCCAACCAGCGTTCCTTGCAAGCCTGCGAAAGACCGTTGCCTAATGTCAGACACAAGTACGGTTCCGCAAGGTTACGTCCGCGAATTATGCGCCGCCACGATGCCGAAGATCTGTTGTTGGCAGATGCCTCAGTCAAGTGGCAGAATCTGGAGTATCTCATTCTCATGAACTTAGTCCAGATCGAGCTTTCGATGCGAAGTTTCCATCATAATTTAGATGAGTGAGCATCAACAATGTGGACCAGTCTGCAGAAACCCAGACCCCCTTCGTCAGTGGGTTTGGCCATTGTGTCCCAACTGGCCCAGTGATGCTTATCCTTTCCCTCGAGATGACCCCAAAAGAAGTTGGCGAGGATGGATTCTATTGAGTGGAGCACTTTGATGGGGGACGAGCAAACGACAAGGGTGTATAGGGGGATGGAGGATAGGACGTGCTTTATGAGAATCAACTTACCCCCAGGCGAAATGGTAGCGTTATGCCAGCCCGCGATTTTGTTATGAATCTTGCCCACCATGTGGTCGAAGATGCCAGAGTTTGCTCTGCCGTACACCAACGGGCAGCCTAAGTAAAGAAAAGGGGGGTATGCTGTGGAGAAGGAAGTCATGTTGGACAGCACAGCCGAGTGAGTTCTATCTTCTTTGTGATGAGTGTAGATCACACTCTTGCTGTTGTTAACTCTCTGGCCGGAGCATCTAGTGTAGTTGGCCAGCGTCTTCATAACACCTCAATGGATCCAATTGTGCCTGCGGAGAAAATGAGGATGTCGTCCGCGTATGCAAGATGAGTAATAAGAGGGCAGCCTGTTGTTGGGGGGAAGTGATGGAATCCAGGAGACCTGGGCATGCTTTTGAGGTTTCTGCTCAGCGCTTCGGCCGTGACGATGAAAATGGTGGAGGAGAGAGGATCTCCCTGTCTGACTCCGCGAGTCGCTCTGAAGAAACCCTGAGCTTGGCCGTTGATGACGGTGGAAAACCAGGAGTTGTTGATGGATCTGAAGATGATGTCGATCACTGGTTCGAAAAAATCGAATGCTCTGAACACCCAGATCATGAAATGCCAGTCAAGACGGTCGTAAGCTTTTTCTATGTCCAGTTTGATGGCGATGTTTCTCCCCTGGACGAAAATTTTATGCAAGTGATTATTTCTTGAGCTAGAAGGAAATTATCGGTGATATTGCGACCTTTAACGAAACCGCTTTTCTCTTCGAAGATGATCTTGGGGAGCAGGTCCGACATCCTGGAGGCGATGATTTTGGAAATAATTTTGTTGGTGAATGTGCAGAGGCTGATCGGTCTAAAATCTTTAAAGGTCTGTGGGTTGTCTTTCTTGGGAATGAGGATGATGTGGACGGAGGATATGGATTTCGGATACGTAGCTCCTTGAAAAAAGGCCATTGTAGCCTCCAAGAGGTCGGACTGGATGATGTCCCAACACGTTCTGAAGAAAACCCCGTTGAACCCGTCAGGTCTCGGGGCGCTATGCGCATTGATGGACCAAACCGCGGTCTTAACCTCTTCAACAGTGGGGGGAGATATGAGAATGTCGTTATCCCTGTCGTGAATCAGTGAGGGGATCTCAGACAGGAGACCGTCATCTTTAACCACGGCTTCTTTAGCAAACATGTTGGAGAAGTAGTTAATGGCAGCCTCTTGAATGCTCTCCTGGTCGTCCAGCAGATGGCCGTTCCCGTCGTTGATGCGATGGATTCTAAGAGCGTTTCTACGCCCTTTGACGCACTTGTGAAAGAAGCCCAAATTCTGGTCTCCATCTATGTCCCAGGTTAATCTGGCCTTTTGTTTCCAGAATGTCGTTTCAACCTTGATCCTAGATTTAAGAATGGCCTTGGCGAGGTTAAGAGATGCGCGGGCCTCTGGGGACCCGACGACGGCGAAATCGATCTCCACGCGGGTGACATCGTCTTCTGCATCCTTAATGGCTTGAAAAATATCCCCGAACGCGATCTTGCTCCAGGCTGTAAGGGCTTTTCTAGCAGATTTGAGTTTCTTAGCAATTCTGACAAGAGGGTCCTGATCAGTGACGGAGGTCCAAGCCTCTGCCACGATGTGTTTGAATTGGGGGTGGTGGCACCAGAAGTCAAGGAAGCAAAAGGATTTTTTGATGCGGTTATGGTTGTTGTCGATCTCGAGGAGAAGAGGGGAATGATCTGATTCGGTGGAGTTCAGGTGTGACAGATTAGTGATCAATCTCAAATCCGACCAACATCTATTAACCATGGCACGGTCAAGGCGGGAGTACTGTCTTCTA
Organism: Iris pallida; assembly: GCA_029216955.1. NCBI lineage: Eukaryota > Viridiplantae > Streptophyta > Magnoliopsida > Asparagales > Iridaceae > Iris > Iris pallida. Next base: position 6,098,929 of record JANAVB010005798.1, read on the forward strand.
GATCCTTCTTGCATGTTGCACCAAGTGAACTAGTTGCCATGGAAGGGGACAGCGGATAGATGCGCGGTGAATGCGAAGTTGTTAAAATCTTCCATGGCCGAATGAGGGGGGTCACGACCGCCAGATTTCTCCTCTCTGCATGAAACAGTGTTGAAATCTCTGATGCATAGCCATGGCAGGATGTCGTGGGGCAGGGTGGGTCCCGACAATAAATCCTAAATCACTCTGCGCTCCGGGATATCGCAGCTACCGTGGATGGCCGAAAGCAGGGCACGGGATTTGAAGGCGGGGTGCTCGATCCAACAAGAGAGAGCCTGAGGGGAATCATGGATAATGCCGAAACGGAAGTCAGCTGCGAAGAAGATCCAAATGTCATGACATCCGAAAATCGCAGACGGGAATCCCAGCTTGAGTTGAGTTTCTTTCAATCTTTTGTGTGGTATTTTGGGTTCAATAATGACAAGTAAATCAATCCGATTGGATTTGGTGAGGCTGATGAGACGATTCATCGTCTGTTTATTCCCTATGCCACGCACGTTCCAAGAAAGAATGTTAGGCATTAAGGGATGAGGTGGGGGTGTTGTGTAGCTTTGCGGCAGATCTCGTGGTCATCGCCGTTTGCTGTTTTTGCTTCTTGTTTTTCTTTTTTTTCTTTTGTGGATTGTTTTTAGGACTTTCGCTGATCTGTTCTGGAGCTCTACCCGAGGCCGTATAAAGGCCGTCGATGCCGTGAGGGAAGTGTCGGAGTCTTCACACTCTGCCAGAGCGCATAGGGGATTGTCCCGGTCTAGGAAACCAGCATTAGTGGCCTGCCAAAATCTTCTTGGGAGAGGGAAGGGAGGGCGGGGAGGATCGTCGGCCATGCAGAGGAGGTGTGACCGCTTGGGGCCTGCACAGAGGTGCGGAACGGACGGCGACCTTGCTTCCACACCGGGGGAGTGCGGTCTGTGATCGGCCGAAGACTGCACACTGGGGGACTCCTGGCCACACAGGAAGGCAGGGAGGATGAAGCGGAAGGGATTATGGTGATGGGGAAGATCTGGAGGGGGACGATGGCGAGGCTGTTAGGGGGAGAGGGTGGGGGATTCGGGAGGCAATCGGAGATAGACATCTCTAGAGCGAAATCAGAGGGGGCTAAATCGAGAGCTCCGAAGGAATTATGGAGAGTGATGGCGAGAGAAGAGGCTGGGGCGGTCAGAGTCAATCATGCTGGGGGGACATTGTACGAGAGAGGAGGGTTGGGGGGCCGGATCGGCGGGGGGAGGGAAGCGGGATGGGGGTGGCACGCCTGGCTCGTAAGGCTTTCTGGGGACGGCTTTCTTTAGTTCGGGGTGGGCTCGGAAGCAGTATTGTAAAGAGTGTCCGCTCATCTGACAGTGTTGGCAGAATATAACGCTGTTGTCATACACTAGCGATTGACTGAAAGACTGATATCCGAGTTCTATCTCGATCAATTTGGGTGGCTCGTTTGCGAGATCCAACTCTACGCAAATCTTTGCGTAGTTACATTTAGAGAGGTTTCGCGTTTCTTCGGCAATGGCAACGAGGGACCCGAAAGAGCTGGCGATCCGTTTGAGGGCTGCTGCCGAAAAGCACACCAGGAGAAGATTGGGTAGGGTGATCCAGGAGGTGATGACGGTCGAATCTATTTTGGAGTTGAAGTTCGGGGACCATTTGACTATTTTGGCGATCTGAGTGTCAAATTTGGACGTTCCCTTAGCCCACACTCTGTTGTATCCTGGTCAGAGGAGAGGTGAAGAAACAGGTATTTGGGGTCGAGAGGAGCTATCCGGTATGTCGTCGAGAGGCCCCAACCGGAGATAGCCTCCCGAACGATAGACATTTTAGGGCATCCGGATCCGAACTTAAGGACCAAAGTCCTGATGAAGGGGGAGGAAAGAGAACGGATCTCCTCGTTGGAGAAGGGGACCCGGATGGGGTAATCGTCCGGAGGTGGCGCCAGATGAACATCCGGCAGAACCACTTCCGTGACCGAATTGTGGGCAGTCTGAGCACGATCCGGCCTCAGAATATCCGCGAAGGAGGGGGTATTAGGTAGGGCTCCGGGAGCCGAGGGACTCGGGGCAGAGATAGTGGGCGATACGCAGCCCAAGGATGGGGCACCCAAAGAACGGGCCTGGAGGGGATGAGGAGGAGCCAGGGAGATCGGATCAGCACCGCCGGCGGGCGACGGTATGGGAATGACCTCACCGGCAACCGCCTGGGGAAAGAAGGCCTGCGCCAAGGAGGTTCCCGAGCAGGTAAATGCCTGAGGGTGGGAGAAGTCCACGCCGGCGACAACCTGGGGAACCGGGGCCTGACCCAGTAAGGGGGGCCCGAGCGGGAAACACGCTGCGCGCTAACCTCACCGACAGCCGCCGGAGGAAGGAAGGTCTGCGGCAAAGAGGGGCCCGAGCAGGCGAAAGCCTGTGGGAGGAAAAAATCTGTGCTGACGACGGTTGTGGGAACCGGGGCTTGACCCGACAAGGGAGGTCCCGAGCTGGAAAAGCGCTGCGCGAATGGTGGGTGGGCGGGGGCCCGCGAGAAGCGAAAGCTCCTGCCTAGAGAGAGGAGTGGGGATGCCCACAGGGAGATCGGGCGTCCACTGCGAAGAGGAAACCACGAGAGGAGAGTGGCCGGTCAGGCGCTGAGCCACCTGCGGGAGGGGAAGGGAGGAAGGAGCGGTAACAGGGAGCCCCACAGACTGTGCAGAGGCGGCCAAAGGGGGACCCGCGAAAGGCTGCGCTCCCCACTGCGTAGAGGATATATATATATATACATACATATATATATATATATATATATATATATATATATATATATATATATATATATATATATATATATATATATATATTTAGAGAATACGGAAGAGAGGAGGATATCCATATCTATACATAGTGGATTTAAAAGATTCTACTAGTTTCGGATTAAGTTGGGCTCATATACGATTAGGTTTAGGATGGATAGTTAACTATTAATTTGAAGTAGTTTGCTTAAGTAGATTTAAGTATATCCATAATCATAATAAAATATAATTTAATAAATATAAAATCTTATAAAATAAATAAACAACATAATTTCTAAAAATTATGGTGCTTAGCTGGGCTGGGCTTTGCCCCTTTTTTTCTTCTTTTATAACTATTAGCTATATATATACATATATATGACCTTATAGCTATACAATCTATGTACATGAATAAATAGTCCATTTCTCAACAATTATATTAATAATAATTTCCTTGTTTGTGGTTTACAAAAATATGCACATATTACATATATAATTCATTTGCTAATGAATAATCAAATAAACGAATGCTATTGACATTATTTACGAATAATTACAATAATAATTATATAATAATAATACCAATAACCCACTAAAATAACCAAAAAGAGTCTTGGTGAACATATCTAGCCCCATAAAATTGTACCAATATTCTAAAACTCTATTTAAATATTAATAATACCCATTTTTGTATGAATAACCAAATATTTAGAAAATATTATTAAGTCCACCAAAAAGTTAGGAAATATTTGTACACACCTAAAAGTATGTCTACATGGTCGTCATTGGTCTCACTGTAGGGCTACATGGGCTTGGGTCTGGTTTGTGTCTAGTCCGGACTAGCTGGGTACAACCGGGTCTTCTACAAGTCAATAAATCTTAATAGTAAATAATTAAACTATTTATAATGGTCATGTCATAACTTGGCCTGATTTTTTTGGTTATGACACACTTATGGCTCGGTCTTCCTTACCATAGCTAATACACTAGTCAAAGTACGCCATTGCACCACCCGTGCCATGATTTCTAGTCACCTTGTACTCCAACCTCAACCATGACTAAGGCCATCTATCGTAATAATTAACTAATTAATTATTTATAACATTCTAAAAATCACTATTTAAATCAAATAAATAATAATAATAAATATTTCAAATTTTCGGAAAGAGGAGTTACACTAACCATCATTAGGAACTGACATATCCTCTAATGTCTGAATAAGAAGTAGACTGATCATTACAGATAACTGATACAATGAGACACTATGGACTGATACAACTAGGGCTTGAGCAACTAATGAGGTGGAGCAGGACAGGTATCAATGGGACTGATTTGAAGGAATATATAGGACTGAACAAATGGACATGAAGACTGATACATTCATCTATTAATGACTGAACAATATGTAGGGCAGATCAAATTAGCTAGGGACTGAAACAATGGTCAAATAGGACTGATACTCAAGTATGAAGTGAACTGGACTGAACAAGATACCTTATACAAGGATATATCAACTGCCACTAAATGACTGATGCTTAGAATCCATCTAATGTGGTACAGTAGGATAGGGACTGCACATTAGAAAGATGGGACTTGATCCTAATAGAGGTGGGCTAACATCTGATACCTGGTCATAACAGAAGTGACTGAACAGAGAGTTCAAGACTGGACTGAGAGTAGCATGGGTTGTTCACAAAAATGTTTCAAAAGGACAGATACAATAAAATGGTGGACTGAACTTACTGTAAAGGACTGAACAAATACATATACTAAACTAATCCCAAACTCGAGCTATTAACCCTCTTACCACTGGACTAAATCAAATAAATGCAGGGGACTAATACTCACAAGGTAAGAACTGGGTATTTAATTCAAGGGTTGAGCTGGTTCAAAGTCTAGCTAATTAGCATGGTCTACCACTTTGTCATATCTAAACATTAAACACAATGTGGACAGATACTCGACTAAAGGCTGCCTATGCTCTGTGTACTGAATCGAACATATGAAAGCAATGAGGAACTATAGGACTGAACCTAAATGCTAATGCTAAAATGGTACTGTACAATAATTCTTGGACTGAATCATTAGTTCAAGACTGAACTAATATCAGTTTGGAAATAGACAGTATACAATACTAGGACTGAACATAAAGAGTTCAAAGGACTGAACTTCAAGTGAATGTGGACTGATGTGAACCTTAACTTGGGACTGAGCAAGTATGGCAATTGACTGAAATCAGTAGTTTAGTAGGACTGAACCTAAAGGAAATATGAGCTAAACATGAGGGAGAGGCTACTATACCTACAACCCAGGGACTGCTAATCCAAGACAGTGACAAGACAAAATAAAGAGGGGCCTGATACACTAAGTATCAGTGGACTGAACCTCTGAATATGGATGATGTTAAATCAAGGCTATTACTAAGCATTTGAAGAAATAAAAGAGCTGGGATTTATATCAATAATTTGGGCTGAATATCAACAAATACAGTGACTGCATAGTAAGGTACTGGATTGATACTTGTGATATGGGACTGACATTAAGATGGATACAAACTGGTACAGGTAATTTGGAGATTAGGCAGAGGCAATTCTCCATTCCACTTTGTCTGGACAGTAGAGAACAATAGGTGATCCAGCTATAGGCATAACATCTAGTTAAACATGGACTGAACACATATATAGGTTGATACATGATGAGATATGGCTAAGAGGGAGCTAAAATATAAGGGAAGAGCAGGGGACTGAAATAAATGTGAAATTGAATACTATGTAAATGTGAAGACTGAACCATTTGGGAAAATGACATATAAAACTGATACAATATGTCGTGGTGTAGAACAGTAAGAGGAAAATGGTCTAAACATCAAACATACAGTCCAAAGTAACAGTCCAGACATAACCATGGCTCATAACCACACCCCCAAATCCATTTAAACCTATCAAAACCATTCCAATTTACTAGGCAACCATAATATATATAACACATGGTGAAATAAACCCAAACTAGTATTTAAAACTGAAATTAGAGCATCAAATGCTCTAATGGTCATTTTGTCAAACACTTGACCTGCGTATTCGATACTCTCGTGATACGCACTCCAAATGGATCCAAATTTGACCCAAAGCATACCTACATGCTCTAAAACACTAGTATGACCTATTTTATCAATTTCACAAACCCTAGTTTCCTATTCTCAGATTTTCCCCAATGTGGATCAAAATGAAAAGAAAAAACCCTCAAAATAGGAAGAGGAGAGCCTCTACTCCTCTCTAATGGCACCCTAATGCAATGGGGATCCTAAATGAATGCATCTACACTAAAAATGAAAATTAAAGGTTTTAGAGAGCTCCTACCAATTAGAAGATAGATTTCCAATACAAAATCTCTAGATCTAGATCTCCTCTAAGCTCCAAGTGATCCAAACCCTCCAAGCTTGCCAATAGAGCCTTCTCATCTCCAAGGGGAAGAGAATGAGACTAATTTGAGGGAATTTGGATGAGAAATGGATGTGGGAACAATTTGGGAAAGCATGCTAAATTAGGGTTAGGGTTTTGAATAAAAGAGAGAGGAAGATGATGAAGTGGGGCAAAATATAGAGAGTGGGTTGCCCCTTGAGGTTAGGGTTAGAGTTTTGGGTCAGTGTAAAATGTCTATGAAGTCCTCCTTTCTTGTCATGACAAGTTTAGAGAAAAGCCTTACTCTCTAATTAATGTTTTAGCCTAACTTTCTATCAATCCTTATAATCTAACTAGAGGCTAATTAAAGTTCAATCAGGTATATCAAGTCAGTTTAGGTTCTCTAGAGTCACTAACAATTATTCTAACTAAAGTCTAACCATATCCAACAATAACATATGCACTATATTAAATATTTTAAATAATTAATCCAAAAAAATATGGTTATTAGTTTTGTAAAATAAATTTATCATTCAATTATAATTTGAAATCACAATAATAACTATAAATAGGAAAAAGTCAAAAATACCCCTATTTTCGAAAAGTGGTAGCTACAAATTTCCTCAGGACGCTTGTTTCGTTTCAATTCCAAAAGTTGCCTACCACGATCGAATGACTCTTGACTCTACTCGATGCCGCTCTGGATATTCCATACAATAAGTCTAATACAAAGTCGTATAAATTTGCCGCAAGTGTTTTGATATTTATATGATGTCATCGAGTAAAGTTGTGAAATGTTTGTTGCATCAAGTGCAACGAGCCATAAAATATTTGTTGCTGCTAGTGCAACCAGTCGTTAGATGTAAACTGGAATGTTTGTTGCTGCAAGTGCAACAAGTCATGAAATGTGATTTGAAATGTTTGTTATTTTAATGCAATAAGTCGATATAAGAAATGTTGGTTGCATCGATATAACAAAAGTCGTGGGATGTTTTGTTGCATAAATTGCAACAAGTTGAATTGTGATTTGTACGTTGTAAATGACCATGAAACTTGATATCGAATGTGTTCAACAGATTCAAGTATTGGCTTTCAATGTCAAAAATGAAACATTGCACGAGATGCAACGGATGGAACTAAAAAGTTGTAAATCGATAGGAACGAATCGGTTCGGTAGCGCATCGAACATGAGTTGGCAAAATGTATACATTGGACGAATTGTATCGAATTTTGAATTAATCAAAAGTTATGTTTATGATCGACATGATCACAGCGGGATAGTAAGTCGGAATAGATTATTGATTCATATTGAGTATGATGCGAGGGTAATGATGTGATTTCCGAGTGGTATATGCCATACCCCGTATACGATGAATGACTCGATTTCTGAGTGGTATATGCCATACCACTTGTGCGATGGATTGCATCGACACATTTTGTAAATTGTGGAAGGTTCATCCGCAATGGATGGGATAGAATCGAGACTCAATTGGAAATTTGTATGACGGTATATTGATGCAAGTGTTCTTCGATAATCGGTTAGAACGATCAGGCGTGGACTTGTATCAATAAATGATACGTCAGACAAAAATTTATAAGTCGGTCGGATGACTGAGACTAGCAAAATGATTATGCTTCGAGACAATAATCGAATCGGCGGGATAAGAAACTCAAATTTATAATCGGATCACACGACTTGCGAACTCGATAAAAATGTTGGTCGATGCGAACTGTAATCGAATTGCATCAATTACGAGCTTCGATGAAAAGTTGGTTGATACGGATAATCGTGCCTAAGAAAATAGTTGGTTATGTTGGGATGAAACTCATTTAAGTATGACTGAATCGCGTGAAACTTAGAGGGCACGATCGTATAACTCAAGGGTTCGATATCAGATAATTGGTAACTCGGTTATGCGATAGAAGTATAGCAGGATACGAGAAATTGGAAAATAATGTGATGCGTATAGAAAAGTCCGTTGTGAATTTGGATGTATGAATGTGAGTTAAGTTGATGTTAATACAGATTCAAAGTTGTCCCTCGTGCTATTGAAATTGATACGTAAGAAAACATAAGCGTGATGCGATAATACAAAACGGACTGGGTCTATGATCGAGATATTTGTATATAGAAATATGAGAATGTCGAACTGATTGATCATAAACCTTGTGATTGATCAGGATGAGAATATCAAGTCATCAATGATTGTTTCGATACATATAGCCTCTTAGATGTCGACCAAGGGTAGATATATTCGAACTCAATACGAGTAGATGTTCTGTGAACTGCGAAATCATCGACGATAGTGCATGAATTGTTCGAAGGATAGTTGTGCCTCAGTTGTGCCGATAGAAATGGTTTGTCACGACCCGCACCCTATATTAGGGCACGAGTGCGTAACAGCGCCCAGCCTATGCCAGAGAATCGGCGGTAGAACGATGTTCTAGGTCACTAACTATCAACTCACATAATGATATAATGTACCTGTCATAGATCTCAACTCCGAATGGAGGATAAGTATAAAGATATGGTAATACTCAATCACAGTCTAAAGCACGATAAGATATCATAGAAGTCTAATAGCTATAAGACTCAACAAACAACCACTAATAAGTAATATCTGAAAACAAAACTCAAGTATAATGTCAAAATCTCCACTTATTACAATTCAAGTTTCAAAACAGAAATCTAGAACAAGTCCACTACACTAGTCTCTTGGTCACTCCTGAAAGTCGGGACCCGAGGTAGCTATCCCCTCCTCAGATCCATAATGGGTAGGATACGTATCCTCCAAGCAATCATCTAAAAAATATATCCAGTCAGGATGGAACGAACACATCTCATCTAGCAATCCCATATAAATGACAAGGACTATAAAGCAGTTATAGACAGTTATACTTGATGAGTCATGGAAAGTTGAGACGGGTAATGAAATAGGACAACAGTCAAACAAGGAATGTAAATACAGAGAAATATGAGGGCATGGCAATGAAAATTATAAATAGAGACAACTAACTAGAACAATATGATACGAGTCCAATCTGTAAAACATGAGACAATGTGATTCTAGTACAAGTCACTAATCTAGTGTGTTTGAGATACTGTTATTGTCATAAAAATGAGTAGCGAGTAAATACGGCACACCGTACACTTGGCAAGCGTACGATGGCTATCTTTCTTTTTAGACGAATAAATATGGTACATCGCACGCACGGCCAAGCGGCAATGGCTGTCTTTCTTGTAATACGATACATCGTACGCTCGGCTAAGCGGCGGTGGCTATCTTTCTTGTAAGGTGGTTCTTGTTGAATACGGCACATCGCACACCGGGCCCAGCGGCGATGACTATCTTGCTTGTAGTGATTATTCTTTTATGATTTGAACATTTAGTACTTGTAGGTGTTTCGAGTTGATGGTTCTTGTGAGTGGTTCGAGTAATAGAGGCTAAACGAGTCAAATACATGTATTTTAAGTAAATAAATCCAGTATACTAATAAGTGTTGTGACAGAGAATCAAATAGAACTATACTAGAAGCTGAATCACATAAATTATCAAATAAATGAAAGAATTATCAGAGAATGTACTCGCCTATCGTCCAGAGTAATGAATGAGAATCGATGCCCAAAGTGGTGTCACACAAACCTATATTTGAGGTATATAAAGTTATTTGATGTTCTATAGTAAGTAATGAATCTAAAAGAGTTAACTACATGCTTCTAGGCCGTTTCTAGGTCAGAAAGTCAACCATGGTCAACTTTGGTCAATTATAGCTAGTTGGTCAGCATGGTAAATTCCCAAATCTATGGTTTTGGTCTATGTGAATTATTTATTGCTAGGCTAATGCGGTGCCAATATACCTCAACCTAGATTCTAATGTATATATGTATACAACCTTATACTAAACTATAGAGCACATATCCCATAGGGCACTTAGAGTATACACAACTCAAAAATCCTAACAAGGCTAACACACACACACACACACACACACACACACACACACACACACACACACATATATATATATATATATATATATATATATATATTTATATATATATATATATATATATATATATATATATATATATATATATATATAGCCCGGGTAGCCGCATCATATCATTGCGAGCTATTGGCATTCATGTATCCCTAAGAAGTGGTCCTTCCTCATGTGGAGAGTCATTAGGAAGAAACTGCCGATCGGCGACATCCTTCACTCTATTGGGATCAGCTTAGCGTCAGCTTGCAATTGCTGCTCTGACCGTCAGATGGAGACTATTGGCCACATCTTCTGTCAGGGAAGCCTGCCAGGAAGCATCTGAAGGACCCTCAACCAGCACTACAATATAGCTCAAGGTGGTGGACGCTTCAACGATCTGGCGGCCCTATGGGGTTCTGCCTTCCACGGCCACCAGATCGTCGCAGCGGCCGCTACGTGGGCGATTTGGAAGAATTGCAACAAGGCGAGATACGAGGGACACCAATACTCAGCCGACCAGCTCATCAAGGAAGTCTTCCGCCAATGTCGTAAATGGAGCACCCTGTGCAACCACTGTCCGAAAGATTTCTGGTCCTCGATCCACCCCTAGCCCAGAGCGGTCTCCCCTAGCTCTGGGTGGTAGTGTTGTTCCCCCCCTCTCTCGTCATTCCGTTTTGTTGTATACTTGTATAGGCTATCCTTTTTGTGCCTTGTATACGTGGCTTCGGCATTTTGAGCCTTGATTAATAATATGGGGGTTTATATATATATATATATATATATATATATATATATATATATATATATATATATATATATATATATATATATATATATAAAATTGATTTTATATAAAATCAATTTTATATATATATATAAAATCAATTTTATATATATATATATATATATATATATATATATATATATATATATATATATATATATATATATATATATATATATATATATATATAATTGATTATATATATATATATATATATATATATATATATTTTTTATATATATATATATATATATATATATATATATATATATATAATCAATTTTTTATATATATATATAAAATTGATTTTATATATATATATATATATATATATATATATATATATATATATAAAATTGATTTTATGAACATATGTATATACTAACACACACTTATATATCTATATACCTTCATTTGACTATAGGATACATACCTTATAGTCTTACCAATATCATGCATTCTTAACCCTCCATCCAAATCACCTAAAGGGTATCAAACAACCAACCACTTAGTAACATAGCCTTCACTATATATAGACTTATAACATGTACATACACTGCTAAGGAGGGCCAAGGACCCAAGGGGGTCAGAAACTACAAAGGGCAGGATATCGAAGATATGCAACTGAATCCTAATTATGGACAGAACTCATATCCAAAGGTGTACTCCCTTACATGTAAACCCAACTGGTATCTATTTGCATACTTGCATATACAGGGATCCTGTAGGTATAAAGGGGACAGGGCCTATAGCACATTACAAGTGATATCTTGAGATGTCCCAACACTGCTGTTGTTGCCATAGCCCTCCTCTCATCTAACCACTTGTGCCCAAGTATCATTCTTCCTTAACTCACTAACTAAACACTAGAATCCTAAACTAATACTAAGATCCAAGGGTCTGATATAATGCTACAGGATTAAAAACCTCAGAGAAAATCTGAATCCAAAAAGAGAGTGGACTGAACCATACTTAGTAAGATTGATCAAGCCATGGTTGACACAGCCCAACTAATAGGGACTGATGTTGGCAAATTTAGCCATAGTCAAACCGATTTCGATAATTGACTTTAACTTCGATCTTGATATGAAAAGAAACAAAGAATGTAGAGTTCATCATCATTGAGTTTTTCATATTTATTATGTATTTTTCTTTTTATTGAGTCTAGATTATTTGTGAGTCTGGATCACTGGCAATTAGAAGTCTATCTAAAACCTATCTTGATTTATTCCTTGAACCGAACCAAACCCAATTGAACCAAAACCAACTTAGGTTGAACCAGAACCAAAGGGACCGAACTCGGCCAGAGTTCTGCCCGAACTCGGACTGAACTCGGTCAACTTGATTTCTCCTGGTCAGCAGCAAATTTCTATTCCTATTGATCTACAGTGTTCAAAATTATGAACGTTACCCCTACCGAGTTCTGCCCGAACTCTGTCTCAAAAATTCCTATAAATAGAGAAGATTTTTTCATTTCTATTCACTCATTTTCCTTCTTCATCTTCTCTATCTATTGTTAAAACTTTATATTCAGTTTTCAAAGCTTCAATCTTCATATCTCCAAGTCAACTCTACTCTTCTAAGTGTCGATAGTTTTCGATTAGGAGTTTTTGAGTTGTAAAAGCTTGGCATATAAGAGCTTTATTTTCAGAAAAGTGATTGGTGAAGTTTGATCGTGGGCTTCGGATAAAAATATGATGGTGTTAAAGTTGGCGTGTTCTTCGGAGCAAAATACGTGTTGTAATCTCTATTTCAAATAGTGGATTCAATATCAGGTTGAGTACTCGAGACTAGACTAGTCCTCACAGAGAGAAACCAGTATAAACCTGTTGTCTCTGCGTATTGAATTCTCACCTCAACCTTTACTGCTTTACTTTCATTTAAATTTAATATATTGCTTCACCTGCTTAGAGTTAATTTTTTATTTCTAAATATTTCTACTACACTCTATTCACCACTTCTAGAGGTGCCATTGTTCCTACAATTGGTATCAGAGCAGGTTATCTCTTGTCATAATTAACACCCCTTGAGATATGGCATCCCTATTTTCAAGCAACGGTGAAGGTCAGTCAACAAATAGGCTACCCTTATTTGATGGCACAAATTTCACGTATTGGAAGACACAGATGAGCTTTTTCCACAAGTCACTTGATTTCGATTTATGGTCGACTGTTATCAATGGTTATAAGAAACCTCTACCTATTAGAGTAGAAGGTGTTTTAGTTGAGAAACCATTCGATCAATACACCGACAATGAAAAGAAACAAGCCAGTCTTGATGCAAAAGCCATCAATGCTTTATTTTGTGCTATTGATAGAACTGAATTCAATAGAGTCTATACATGTGCCACATCCAACGAGATTTAGAAACTTCTTGGGGTTACTTATGAAGGTACTTCACAAGTGAAAGAATCCAAAGTCTCACGACTTACACAAGAGTATGAGGCATTCAAAATGAAGCCTAATGAGACTATTACAGTGATGTTTACTCTGTTTTTAGATATTGTTAATCCTCTATCTTCCCTTGGCAAAGAATACAACAATCATGAAAAGATCCAAAAAATTCTTCGTAGACTACCAAAGAACTGGAATCCAAAAGCAACGAGCATTATTGAAGGAAATGATCTCACAACAATGAGCCTTGAAACCCTTACAGAAAAACTCATGACACATAAGTTGGATCTTCAGGACTTCGATGAACAAAATCCAAAAGAGAAGACAATAGCATTCATGGCAAATCACAAGACAATCTCTGCCGATGAGAGTAAGACAGACAGCTCAGACAACGAACAGATGGCCCTGATGACAAGAAACTTCAGGCGATTCCTCAGATATGAAAAGTCAAACAGGAAGAAGAAGGACTTCAAAGATGACGAAGAATCGATATGTTTCAGCTGCAAAAGAACAGGCCATATAAAGAAGGACTGCCCTGTTATAAGGAAAGGAAGCAGAAACGATCAAACAAGCAGACATGATCAGACAAGCAAGAGAAGGTCAACAACCAAAAACTATGCAAACACCAGTATCTGGTGTGAAAGTGAAGCTAGTAATTCTGAAGATGAAGACAACTCTCGAAACTCAGCAAACCTATGCTTCATGGCTACATATGCTATGGTAACAACAAACCCTCTATATGAAGAATTTACTTTTGATGAATTGTGTGATGCTTTTTCTGATCTATTGGTCGATCAGAAGAAAATGATAGATATGTACAAAAGTGCTAAGAAAGAGTTGAAATTTGTACAGTCTGAATTTTCCAAGCAATCTAGAATGTTAGAAGATATTAAAGATTCTTCTAGTGACACCAATGAGATTACTTCTTTAAAGCTAAGTTTACATTATTCTCTTGAAAAGCTTGAGAAAGAAAATCAAGAAAATGTAAAACTTAACGATCTCTATCAACTAGAGAAAAAGAAGTTTAACATTACTATTCTAAGAGTAGATGCACTCACGACCAAATTAGATGAAGCCAATGACAACTCCAAAAAGTTAGAGATTAAACTGGGCAAACAAGTTGCTATACCAAATGCTCAGGTAAACACAAGTCAGAAGGCTAAACACAAGCACCACACTAACAACACTTCTAGAAATATTAGAAATCATGTTTATATGTATATGTTTCCATACAACAAGAATGCACACACTATTTTAAAAACTCATATGCATGATTTTTGAACAAAACCTAGCACTAACACTTCTGCTATATGTCATTATTGTGGATTAAAAGGACATGCGTCACCTCAGTATAAGATTAGAAAGCTAGTAGATATGAATGTGTATATATGGGTTCTAAAAGCTAACACATCAGGACCCTCGAGAAAGTGGGTACCAAAGGTTACATCTTCAACTTGTGTTATAGGTTGACCTTCCTCCTCCCACTAAAAGTAAGTGGATACTCGATAGTGGTTGCTCCAGACACGACAGGTGACGACAAATTGTTCGCAACTCTATCGATGAAAAAAGAAGGCTATGTCTCCTTTGGAAACAACCATAAAGGACATATCATTGGAATTGGTGACATAGGTATCTCTCTCTCACCCATTATTAAAAATGTATGCTTAGTAAAAGAATTGAAACATAACCTGCTAAGTATCAGTCAGTTAACTAATCACGGTTATGGAATAAATTTTGTTAAAAATAAATATTTTGTTTATGACAAAACTTCTAAAATAATTTCCTTTGAAGGAATAAAAAAGGACAATATATATATTTTATATCTGTCAGAAAAGACTAACAGTGCAGAAAAGTGTCTGTTTACAACGCAAGACGAAAGCCGGATATGGCATATATGTCTTGGACATGCAAACATGGACACTATTACAAGATTATCCACCAAGAAACTGGTAAGAGGCTTACCCGAAATAATTTATAAGAAAGATATGGTCTATGCTGATTGTGAGAAGAATAAGGTATCTAGATCATCTTTCAAGTCAATAAACGTTGTAAGTACCTCTAGACCGCTGCAATTGATTCATATGGACTTGTTTGGACCAAGTAGAATCGCCAGTCTTGGCGGAAAGCTTTATGCATATATGATTGTTGATGACTATTCACGATATACTTGGATTTATTTTCTTGTAAATAAGAATGAGGCCTTTTGTCGAGTTTGTATCTTTCTGTAAAAAGGTAAAAAAAATGAGAAAGGATTCATGATTACTCGTGTTCGAAGTGATCATGAAGGAGAATTCGATAACCATGAGTTTAAATCTTATTGTAATTCAAATGGATTATCATATGAATTCTCTTGTCCCAGAACTCCTCAACAGAATGGAGTTATAGAAAGGAAGAATAGAACTCTTGGTGATATAGCCAGAGTTATGCTTAACCAGTATAATCTTCCTAAATACTTTTGGACATAAGCTGTTTATACAGCAAGCCATGTATTGAATAGAGTTCTTATTAGACCTATATCTAAAAAGACTTCTTATGAATTATGGTTTAATAGAACTCCTAATATCAGTTATTCCAAGGTCTTTGGTTGTAGATGTTTTATTCTAAATACAAAAGACAACTTGGAAAAATTTAATGAAAAAGCTGATGAAGGAATATTCTTGGGTTATGTGGTGAAAAGAAAAGGATATAGAGTATTAAATAAGAAATCACTTGTTGTCGAAGAATCAATCAATGTCACATTCGATGAGCTAAACGTCAAACGACAAGACGATAGTGACAATGAAGAAACTCCCACCAATGGAATATCAGAAGATATGCCATCCATGTCCTATCTGAAAAGTCTGCCAAAATGAATGAGATTTTCAACAGACCATCCCGAAGAACTGGTAATCGGTGATATATCAAGAGGCATAAGTACTCGTTCCAGCTCAAGACAAATGGTAATAGCAAATATTGCATTTATTTCCAAAATTGAACCTAAAAATGTTTTAGAAGCGTTTTTTGATGAATTTTGTATTTCTGCTATGCAAGAGGAACTTAATCAATTTAAACGGAATCAAGTTTGGGAACTTATTTCCAGACCTATTGATCACCGATCATTGGTACTAAGTGGGTGTTCTAAAATAAGTTAGATGAGAATGGCTCAGTCACACGCAATAAAGTACGTCTAGTAGCTCAAGGCTATAATCAAGAAGAAAGCATTGACTATGATGAGACATATTCTCTTGTTGCTAGATTAGAGTCCATTCGAATACTTTGTGCTTTTACAAGTTTTCATAGTTTCAAACTTTTTCAAATGGATGTTAAAAGTGCTTTTTTAAATGGTTTTATAAAAGAAGAATTTTTTGTAAAATAACCTCCCGGGTTTGAAGATTTCAAGTATCCTGATCACGTATTCAAGCTTCGAAAGGCTCTCTGCGGTCTCAAACAAGCACCTCGTTCTTGGTATGAGTGCCTTAGTTCTTTCCTACTTGAACACAATTTTTCAAAAGGGAAGGTTGATTCAACTTTATTTATAAAATCTTTAGACAAAAATATTTTATTAGTGCAGATATATGTTGATGACTTAATCTTTGGATCAACTAATGAGATGCTATGTAAAGAGTTTGCTAAGTATATACAGAGTGAATTCGAAATGAGCATGATAGAAGAATTAACATTCTTCCATGGACTGCAAATTAAGCAGAGTTTACAAGGAATATTCATTAATCAAGCCAAATATACAAAAGACTTGCTAAAGAAATTTGATATGGACAATGTCAAACCTATTGGCACTCCAATGGCGACGTCTACAAAGCTTGATACAGATAAAAGTGGTACACCAGCCGACATATGTAAGTATAGAAGTATGATTGGTAGTTTACTGTACTTAACTGCTAGTCGTCTTGACATTATGTTTTATGTCTGCTTATGTGCTCGGTATCAGGCTTGTCCTAAAGAATCACATGTAAGTGCTGTTAAGCATATCCTGCGATACCTTAAAGGGACTTTGACAACCAATCTTTGGTATTCCAAAACTGATTCGTTTGACCTGATAGGTTACTTGGACGCAGATTTTGCTGGATGCAAGGTCGATCGTCAAAGTACCAGCGGAACATGTCATTTTTTAAGGAAAGTCATTAGTCTTCTAGTTTTCTAAAAAATAAAATTTAGTTGCATTATCAACTACTGAAGCTGAGTATATAGCTGCAGGACGTTGTTGTACACAAATTTTGTGCATGAAACAAACTTTGGAGGACTTTCAATTATTCTTTCATCATATTCCTATTTACTGTGATAACACTAGCTCTATTAATCTCACTATGAATCCTATTTGTCATTCACGCACTAAACACATAGGACTTAGACATCATTTTCTAAGAGACCATATTTTGCAAGGTGATATTAGTTTAGAGTATGTTGATACTGAACATCAACTAGCTGACATCTTCACTAAGTCTTTGGCTGAAGATCGTTTTCACTTTATACAAAAGAAATTAGGAATTCTGGATGTTGAGGTAATATAATTCAATATTATTTTTTAATAAACATGAATTAGCTAAAATCATTTTAGTTATAAGCCGAAAGGGCCCTTCTGTCACACAAGTGTAAATAACCTGAAGCGACACGGTGTACTAGTCTTCGGACTACCGCTAGCTGGGATCCGGCCCCTACAGCTAACCCAAAATATTCCGTATCTATATTTATTTAATATATTAAAAGTTTTTATAAATAAAACTCTATTGAACATATATATATATATATATATATATATATATATATATATATATATATATCAACAAAATACCTATTTAACTAATAATGTAAAAATACTAACAATATTAATTTAAACAATAATAAAATAATAAAATAATGTAAATGACCATATTAGCCCTATCCAGGATAGTAGGGGTGACACGCGCGAGCCGGCATCGTCGTCCCCAACCAGCATCAAGTTTTGCCATGAAGCTTTTGCAAACTTCCAATGTCCATAACTTGGGCTATAGGACTCAGATTTGGACAAAATAAAGGTCAAAACTAAATGAAATTGAATTCTCTAAAACATGGAACAAGTAGTTTTCACAAATAAGCAAGTTTTATAGATCAAAACCATGAAAACCCATAAAATCCTATTTTTTTTAGAAACTTAGATCTACACAGAAGTAGCCATTAAAATAAAAAATACCAAGAACTAAACTTATAGAGAATGAGGAGAGGAACATTTTAGACTAATAATATCAAAGAAAAGATAAAGAACTAAAAATGCATAAATATCCTCCTTTGAGCAAGTTGTACTTGCCTAATAGTTGGTTGAGGGAAATAATGAAAAGTTATATATATATATATATATATATATATATATAGAGAGAGAGAGAGAGAGAGAGAGAGAGAGAGAGAGAGAGCGAGAGAGAATATATAGTAGGGTTGGTGGGCCCTCATGAAAGCCCTAATTTCTAAGCATGCTCTAACCAATTAACTAATGACATGATTAATGGCTACATGCAACAACTAATAAATAATAAATTAAATGGTGCACAACTACAATTACTTGATACCGTGTACAGGATTCAAGAAGCAAATACGTATATCAGGAACGGGGAGTACCCATCTTAGAAAAATTCTGTCCTCGGAATTTCATCTAAGATAAGATAGCGAAATCAAGGCAAACTAGAACACTAATTACATGACTAACTACTCATGCAATTATATCAATTCTATTCGGCATAAGAGAACAATCATCCACCCTAGTGGGTGTAATGCAAGCACAAAAATATGTTACGAAGGCATAAAAATAAATATACCTTCTGAGTCGAACAAGTATGGATATCGAGATCTAATCTCGTCATCGCGCTCCCATGTCGACTCTCTTGGTGAGTGATGGCCCCAAGAGACACGGACAAAACTAATAGTCCGATTCTTGAGCACCTTCTCTCACCAATCCAAAATGGATGCGGGTTATTCCTCATAAGTCAGGTCGGTACCGACGACCAGCTCAGAATGATCGAGGACATGACTCTGATCCGGGACATACCTACGTAACTGAGATACATGAAACACATCATGTACATCACGTAGCAAAGGTGGAAGGGCAAGACGATAAGCAACATCGCCTACCTGAGCGAAAATATCAAATGGACCAACGTATCTCGGACTAAGCTTTCCTTGGGTTCCAAATCTAATGATACCTTGAGTAGGCAAAATTTACAGAAACACTTGGTCACCAACACCAAACTGTAGAGACCTACGATGCTGATATGCCCAGTGTCGGTGTCTGTCTTGTGTAACTCGAAGTCGCTCTCTGATCAACTTGACTGTCTCTACTGTCTGCGTGATCATCTCTGGTCCCAATAATTTTTGTTCTCCTACGTCGTCCCATGCCAGAGGGGACCTACATTTCCTTCCATATAATGCTTCAAACGGAGCCATCTGATTACTTGTCTGATAACAGTTATTGTAAGAGAATTCTACCAAATGAAGATGATATTCCTAAGATCTGTCGAAGTTTAAGGTACAAGCTCGCAGCATATCTTCCAACGTTTGAATGGTTCTCCCTGACTGTCCGTCAGTCTACAGATGGTAAGCTGTACTGAACCTCAACTTGGTACACAAACTTTGATGTAAATTATGCCAAAAGTGAGAGGTGAACCGTGTGTCCCGATCTGATACTATGCTGACTGGAACACCATGCTGCCTTACTATATGCTTCATATACATTTCTGCCAACTGCTCAATAGACTGCTCCACTATAAAAGGAAGAAAATGAGCAACCTTCGTGAGCCGATCTACTATTACCCAAACTGTGTTTCGGCCAATCGGGGATCTAGGTAAACCGGTCACAAAATCCATCGTGATGTGTTCCCACTTCCACTCCGGAATAGGGAGCGGTTGTAATAATCCTGTAGGCCTTTGCTGCTCTACCTTTACTTGCTGACATACCAAACATCTAGAAACAAACCTCGCTATCTCCCTTTTCATGCCATTCCACCAAAAGTGCCATTTTATATCCTGATAGATTTTTGTTCCTCTGGAATGAATGGAATAAAGAGAACTGTGAGCCTCTGTCACAACCTCCCATTGAAGGTCTCCAATCGGTACACAAAGACAGTTTCCGAACCTAAGCTTACCATCTTCATGGATTTCTAACTCCTTCCTGAGACCTGACTTGCATTCTGACCGAAGCTTCTGGATATGCAGGTCCTCTATCTGTGCGGCTCTGATCCTTTCTACTAAAGTAGACTGAATCTGCAAACTGGCCATGACTTTCGTATCTTGTGGCAGGATCACTTCAACTCCCATTTCCTAAAGATCTTCTAAAATATGCCACTGCGAGGTTAAAATGAATGCACCACCTCTCCGACTCAAGGCATCTGCTACCATATTCGCCTTGCCTGGATGATACTGAAGATTTACATCGAAGTCCTTTAGTAACACCAACCATCAACCATCTTCTCTGTCTCATATTCAGGTCCCTCTGGGTGAATACATACTTTAAGCTCTTATGATCCGTGTAAATCTCCGTTCGATCCCTATACAAGTAATGCCTCCATAACTTAAGTGAAAACACCACAGATGCTTACTGCAAATCATGTGTTGGATAGTTCTTCTCATAGTCCCAAAGCTGTCGAGATGCATATGCTATCACCTTACCATGCTACATCAATACACACCCAAGTCCCTTCCCGGATGCGTCATAATATACCGTGAACCCTTCCGATCCTACTGGAAGCGTCAAGATCGGGGCTGAGATCAATCTCTTCTTCAACTCTTAAAATGATGCCTGACACTTTGCTGACCAAACAAACTCTATATCCTTACACGTCAAATGCGTCAAGGGTGCCGAAATCTGGCAAAGTCTGCCACGAACCTCCTGTAGTAACTTGCAAATCCCAGAAAACTACGCACATCAGCTACTGTCTTCGGAACTGGACAATTTTCTACCGTCTCAATCTTCTTTGAATCCACTGACACTCCCGCTCCAGAAATGATATATCCCAGGAACGAAATATAATCCAACCAAAACTCATATTTACTAAGCTTCACAAAAGTTGATGCTCCCTCAAGGTCTGTAAAACTGTCCGAAGAAGTTTCTTATGCTCATTTTCACCACTGGAATAGACGAAAATGTCGTCTATGAACAATACTATAAACTTGTCCAAATATGGGATAACGATGCGATTCATCAAATCCATGAACACTGCTGGGGCATTAGTCAGTCCAAATGGCATTACCAAAAATTTATAATGCCTGTATCGCGAACTAAACATTGTCTTGGGTATGTCCTGCTCCCGGACCCTCACTTGATAATATCCGGATCGAAGATCAATCTTAGAGAAGATGCAAGCTTTACTCAACTGATCAAACAACTTATCAATCCTTGGTAACAGATACTTGTTCTTCCTTGTTACTACATTCAACTGTCGGTAATCAATGTACATTCGTGTCGATTCATCCTTCTTAGGTACTAAAATCACCGGTGCTACCTAGGGTGATTCACTGTCTCGGATAAACTGCTTAGGTTTTAGTTCTTCTTTATGCTGGTACAACTTGTCCAACTCTGACTGCGACATCATATAAACTCTGCCAGCTTTAGGCTCCGTTACAGGATCCAACTCAATGCAAAACTCCACATCTCTCACCGATGGTAAACCTGGAAGCTCATATGGAAATACATCAAGAAATTCTTTGACCACTCTTAGAATTTGCTCCGACTCTACCAATGTCGTTGCAACTATACCCTTGGGCCGATCATCCAATGATCGAACAAAGATGAACTCTTCAATGCCAGGAACATTAAATACTACCCTACCTCCTCGACAATCTATCGTTATATGACTGTCTCTCAACCAGTCCATGCCTAGGACAACATCAAAGTTACCCATAGGGAAATCAATCAAAGATGCGAGCTATAATCACCCACACAATATGATCGGACACGCTAAGCACACTATGCTAACTCCTACGAGCCTATTACCAGTGAGTATATTCATCCTCTTTGGCAATGCCTCGAACTCCAATCCAATACGTGTCGTATATCATACAGATATAAAAGAATGGGTAGCCCTTGAATCAAACAATGCTATGGCAGAAAAAGAGGTAACAGAAATATTACCTGCAACCACGTCACCTGAAGCTAGTGCCTCCTCCAGAGATAAGGTGAAGGCCTGACCCTGGCCTTGCTGAGCTTCCTACTGCTGTCTTCCTTGACCATGCTACTGCTACGGCCTCTGCTGGCCTTCCTGGTTCTATGCCTGGCAAAATATCTGAGCCTGCGTCGGAACACGCTGGGCTAGTGGCCTTACTGCTAATGCTGGTCCTCTGTTCGGTGCTGTCCCCAGAGCTAGCAATGCTGGAAACTGCTAAACTGGCCCTCCTGGCCTCTGTATCATAGGACAAGTAGCAATCTTTGGTCTGGACTACCACACCTCATGCAAAACCCATTAGCTGTATGACACACATCCCTAGTGTGCCCTCCCTTACCGCAGTAAGTACATCCCATGGGTGCCCCCTGGCGTTATTGCTGGTTCCTCGGCTGCTGATGCCGAAATGGTGCTGTTATCTCTGACACCGCCGATCTTCGTGGCGCTCTTGACTCATCAATACGGATACCGGGTGCTGGTGCCGATGTTCGTAGACCTACTCCTCTACCTCCACTCTAGGAATAGGACCTCTTTTGGCCCCTAGTCCTTGTCGTCAACCTTTGTTGGGTAAGTTCATGCCTCCGAGCTGCCGTTAAAATAATATCAAAAGTCTGATAGTCGTGCCCTTCTACTAGTTGTAGGATCTCCAGATGAAGTCCCTGCTAGAACCTCATAGCCTTCTCTGGCTCTGTAGCCACCATTGCCGGTACAAAATGACTCAGTCTGCAGAACTCCGCTGCATATCCATCCAACATTTTACCAGTCTGCTTAAGACTGATAAACTTCTGTTGTAGCTCCTACTGCGCTACTACGCCAAAGTACTTGGCCTTGAATCTGGTACTGAAGCTATCCCAAGGAAATAGATGCCTCATTCTAAACCTCTTCCGATGCCTACCAGTCACGGGCGAGATCCTGAAGTAAAAGTCTGACTTGGTCAACCTTTTCTTCTGCTGGAACCTTTGCTGCTACCAAAATGGCCTCAATATTTTGAAGCCAAGCATCCGCCGTAACAGCATCCTCCGTGCCATTGAAGTATCTCTGGTTAAGTCGGCAAAACCTCCCCGACGCTTCCGAGTCATTCCCGACACTCCTCTCAAGAGCAAACTGTAACCTCTGATTTAGTAGCACATTCTGTTCCTGCTACTGGGTCTGTTGTTGCTGATAGGCTGCCACTTGACGCTGCTGAGTGGCCAAAAATCCCTGGATAACTTCCAGGAGTGCTGCAGCATCAGGTACTGTTGTTGCTGCTGGCACCACTGGGGTGCATGAGGTTTTGGTACCTATTGCCCCACTGGCTCTGACAACACTTCTACTCGAATCTGCCCAGGGAAAGGTACTTCTTCATGTTGCTGCCCTATCGAGCGATGCTCTATCGGACATTCCTCCTTGTTGGCCTCGCCATCTACTGAGAACGAAGCACCCTTAGTAGGAAAGATAGAGGATATCAATTGACAGGATGAGAAAGATTCGAAGATGCAATTCAAGTTATCAATCAAGGTAAGGAAATGGAAGACGAAGCAAGAGATCAAAGGGAACAGGTTTTTATTGAGACTCCTATAATAATAACAGCCAACAAGTCTAAGAAACAGACCTGCATGGGCCACCACTAAAATCTTGTCATGCCCCAGTACCGAAATACATAGTGTAACTAGGCCAGCTACTCCATATAAGGTATAAAAATGTCATACGACGATCGTGACTATTATGAGACTAGGGGTGCATGCTACAATCAAATCTTCTATGGTCTCATAGAGCATCTATGTCTCAATCAAACAAAGCAAGAAACAATAATTAATGAACATATGTGATATAGCAGTAAGGCGTCCCCGATGCTTCATCAAAATGATCATGGGGAACTAGCTTTATAAGTTAGCTAGCCCAGCGAGTCACAGGCACATAATCGTATTCAGCTGCAGTCTAATTTAATTACAATTATGCAATAAGACAAATTATGAGAAACAACCGGCTAAACGGTGCCGGTGGCTAAACGCCAGAACATAAGTAATGATACTAGAGTGGTAGAGAAGAAACCTACTCGAGTTCCCCGCCAGCCATGCCCTAGTATGTACCATTGACGTTAGGGAGGAAGGTTGGATCCTTAGGCTCTGCTACGTGATCTAGCGAAACAAAACCAGCGGGGTCAGCCCCGAATAGCAAGTACCACAAGGAAGCACAAAATAGTGAGATAAAACCCAAGCATAAAGATAATAATAAGACTTGGCTAATGAGTCATAGGATGACGACGCATCATCGAGTCCATACGGCACCATTACAACCAAACAAGGACAAACGGTGCTAATATCGAAATGAGATGAGACACAACCCATGGTCATGGTCAAGTTATAGGCTTCTGACCGTAACTTCGGTCCACAGCCTGTCATAGCACGAAAGCCCAACCCAACAACCAATTAGGATATGGGTTGGACCATGCACCATGATAGTCCGTGTCCCTCGGTTACTAACGGAAGGCACAAGGCACACGCAAGTTGTTTTTCAAATGACCAATCATTCCTACGGCTTTCTGTATTTAGCGGAGTTATCCCCGCAATGCTGTTATAGGAATCCGTTGATCGTGTTATTCCAGCAGGGCTAGTTAATCCAATATATATAAACACGTAGCATATTGATTATGCACAGGTCCCCCGTAAGGCTACCGCGCTAAAACATATAACACATAGGACATAGGAGTCGGATATAGTCATCTACCATAGGCGGATGAAACCATATCCATGGCAGCTAACCCGACACGTCAGGACGGGACCTGGGGTGGCTAGTATGGCACGATCTCGAGATTCTTCCCACCCAATGCATCTACCAGATTAGTTGCATAGTTAAACCCTAGGTTAATCTCGGGATTTATATGTCGTTGTCACATGCTCATCCTCCTAGATGTTGTATATAGTACGAGTACCCCAAGTAAGGATCCGTACTGGCTCAAGGAGTCATACATAAGGATCCCTCCTTAGTGTAATACAACACGCAACACATACCACGTCATTGCTGCTGACCCTTCATTATATAAGTAGTGGAGACTTTAGATGTACTGACATGTATCATGTAGAAACACTTAGCACATGAGATAGCACTTTGGTGCTCACATAGATTGTACTTCAGTACACGTATAGGATTCACCAGCACCCGTATAGGTAATCGGGTCCGAAATAAAGAGCAAGTCACATAGTCATTGGAAGCTACTGGTCATGCAAGTCACTTAGGCACATAGGTACGATGGTCAAACACACGTGTAGCGCACGGGGATGGCACGTCGCGTAAAGGTTGGCACGACACGCGGAGCGTACGAACCAGCTGCGCACGAGACAGGCGCACGGACAGACAACATACGGAAGGAGTCCGGAGTTGGGAGTTATTATGGTGGCCCATGCAGGTCTGCATATAGGAATAGGAAATATCTCATCCAGAACTACTACTTCCCTTGACTTCCAACCTTTTCAAAACTTCTTTGATTAATTGATTTACCTCATATCTAACCTTTCCTAATATCGTCCTATTCTTCCTCGTGCCAACAGTATGAATCTCAGAAGCGGACGCACTTCCGCCTTGGCCCTCACATCTGGTGAAGAGGCTACCCCGGAGGGACAGAATCCTCCGATGACACCGGTGACACCATACTAGCCAGGACCGTCGCAGCCTACTACGACACCTACGATGGTACATCCAGAGACCGCAATGCCCCTAGTCAGCCAGGCTGGGCAGGCCACCACCATGCCATCGGAAGGGAATGTACCATTGCCTCCACCACCACCATTCCCTCAGCAGTTTCTACCACAGTCGGGACCTCAGATGCCTCCACTACCGACTGATGGAAGCCCTACTTTCCAATTTATGTACGCTATGATGCAGGCCCAGTGGCAGCAGACTGAGCTGATGAGACAGACTATGATGACAGCCTTGGCTAGACCTCCACTACCACCTCCAGTACCAGCACCAACACCGGCTCTGCATCCTTATGAAGGCTCTATCAAGAATTTTACGGATATGAACCCCAAGGCCTTTAGAGGAACGAAAAAGCCACTAGAGGTGTCACAATAGCTTATTAGTACAGAGAAGCTACTGAAGGCATCCCAGTTGCCAGCTCGAGATTGGATGACAGCAGTGGACCTACTCTTAGAAGATAATGCTCACCACTGGTGGAAGACAGAAGAGAGACGGTTAGGCACTGGGATCACCTGAAAGCAGTTCTATGATACATTTAATGAGAGATTCTTCCCTATTCATGTTCGAGATGGTCTCTACGACCAGTTCCTTCATCTGAAGGAAGGAAATATGACCGTTGATAAGTATGACTTAGAGTTTAATCGCCTAAGTAGATTTAGTGCAGGAGTGATCCTGATAGAGTTAGAGAAGGCGAGGAGATTCCATCAGGGACTTGTACCGGAGCTCAAGTCTTATACGACTACACAGTCTCGAGTCTCCCATTCAGTTGTCTTGGAAGAAGCTCGTGCTCAGGAGATTCTTCGCAAGGAGCAACAGCAGACATCGAGACGCCATACACCAGCAGTTACACCAGCCCGAGCTACTTAGAGTGGACCTATCAGGAGGCCCACAGGATAGTTCCAGCAGAGGCCCACACCTTATCAGAACCCTACCTGCAACAATTGCGGGAAGTAGGAACACCTCTTGGAGGACTGTCGAACTCGACTTGGAGCATGCTTGAGATGCGGGTCAGGACAGCACAATGTGAAGGATTGTCCGGAGCAGCAGTCCTTAGTCTATGCTTAGCAGAACCCAAGACCGATAGCCCCAGCACTTCTCGTACCTCGGCCAGCGGCAAGAGCACCTCGTCAACTATTACTACCCCAGTCAGCACAGTTTGAGAGGGCCAGAGCTCAGGGCCCTGGACAGAATTATAGACAAGCATTCTCTCTAGCAGTTGAGGATACAGAAGTAGAGACAGAAGCAGAGGTCATAGCAGGTATAGTTTTAGTTGCTTCATTTCCTACCATTACGTTGTTTGATACTGGAGCCACTCATTCATTCATAGCCACTAGTTTTGCTACTAGACACAGCATTCCCATCACACCCTTGTCTAAAAATATTAGAGTCCTCACTGAAGGAGGAGTTGTACCTGTTAGTGGTATTTGCAGACTTTGTCCTGTAGTGATATGTGGTAGAGAGATGAGAGCACGACTTCTTGTATTCCCTATGCCTACATTTTCCTCGGAATGGACTGGTTGAGCCAGCATTTTGCTCTTATAGACTGCCATAGGGACAGTATCGTCTTTAGACCACCGAATATGACGGAGTTTGACTTCACAAAAGTAGAAGGAGAGAGTTGTGATGCGCCCACATTGGGGACTCATATGATGATGCAGGACACCCCTTATCACCCAATCATCACCGAGTTCGAGGATGTATTCATCGAAGATTTGCCAGGACTGCCACCTGACCGAGACATTGAGTTTTCTATTGAGCTTATCCCCGGCGTCGAGTCCATTTCATCGCGAGTGTATCGTCTGGCACCTAAGAAGTTGGAGGAGATGAAGATGCAGATTGACGACTTATTAGAGAAAGGTTTTATTCGTGCCAGTGCGTCACCATGGGGAGCACCCATTCTTTTTGTGCCTAAGAAAGATGGGACGGTGTGCATGTGCATCGATTACAGAGCTTTGAATGCAGTGACGGTAAAGAACAAGTATCCATCGCCGCGTATAGATAATCTATTTGATCAACTAAGTGGAGCAAAAGTATTCTCCAAGATTGACTTATGATCGGGCTACCACCAATTGAAGGTTCGGAAGGAAGACATTGCGAAGACGGCCTTTCGATCGAGATATAGACACTACGAGTTCTTGGTCATGCCTTTCGGTTTGACCAACGCTCCTGCAGTTTTCATGAATTTAATGAACAAGATCTTTCACCAGTACTTGGACAAATTTGTGGTCATTTTCATAGATGATATCTTGATTTACTCCAAGAGACAAAAGGAGCATGAGTAGCATCTACGGATTATTTTGGGAACGTTGAGGACTGAACGACTCTTCGTAAAGCTTAGCAAGTGTGAGTTCTTTCTCAAGGAGGTATCATTTCTTGGACACATTGTTACTGGAGACGGAATATCAGTGGATCCAGAAAAGATCACAACAGTCAAGGCATGGCCCGCTCCCGCATCAGCTTCCGAGGTAAGAAGTTTTCTTGGACTTGCGGATTATTACCGAAGGTTCGTAGAAGATTTCTCTAGTATAGCGGGGACTATGACTCGACTCACTTGCAAGGATCAGGAGTTTGTATGGACAGATGAGTGTCAAGCCGCTTTTGACGAATTAAAGAAGTGCTTGACCACAGCACCGATCTTGACACTACCATCGGGCCCAGGAGGATTTGTGATCTATAGTATTGCATCCGGGAAGGGCTTAGGATGCGTATTGATGCAGCATGGTCGTGTAGTAGCATATGTATCGAGACAGTTGAGAGTGCACGAGAAGAATTATCCGACCCACGATCTAGAGCTCGCAGTGGTTATCTTTGCTTTGAAGCTATGGAGACACTATTTGTACGGCAAGAATGTTGATATCTACACCGATCATAAGAGCCTCAAGTACGTGTTCACACAAAAAGAGTTGAATATGCGACAGCGACGTTGGTTGGAGTTGATAAAGGATTACGAGATCGAGCTACATTATCATCCGGGCAAGGCTAATGTCGTGGCAGACGCATTAAGTCGTAAGCCCATGGAACACTTCTTGACAATGCAGAAGGAGTTGATTAAAGACTTGCAGCAGCTTGGTATTGAGGTAGTATTGCCTGGAGCAGATGGCGTGTTAGCCAATCTCCAAGTGCAATCATCATTAGTAGAGAGGATCAAGGCGGTATTGCCCACGGATGCTAGATTTCGACGGCTTAGAGAAAGGACTGAAGTATGAGGGCAGACGAGATTGAGGATTCATCCCGATGGGATATTACGATGTGGTGATCATATTTACGTTCCTAATAGAGAGTTGCGGCAGGAGTTGATGGCAGAAGCACACAGTTCGACTTACTCTATTCATCCCGGAGGAACTAAGATGTACCGGTACTTGAGGCAGTATTATTTGTGGCACAGAATGAAGCGAGAGATAGCTCATTTCATGGCCAAGTGCTTGGTATGCCAACAAGTGAAGGCTGAGCACCAGAGGACGGCCAGATTATTGCAACTGCTATCCATTCCCGAGTGAAAGTGGGAGCACATTACGATGAACTTCGTCACGAGATTTCCTCGGAGTCCTAGTGGACGAGATGCGATATGGGTGATTGTTGATAGACTTACCAAATCAGCCCACTTCTTACCTTTTAGAGTGGGACAGTCCACAGAAGTTTTGACAGAGATGTATATGAAGCAAATAGTGAAGCTACACGGTGTACCAATTAGTATCGTGTCGGATCATGACTCGAGGTTTAATTTACACTTTTGAAGGAGCATGCAAGAGAGTTTGGGCACACGGTTGAAGTTTAGCACGTCATACCATCCGCAGACAAACGGCTAGTCGGAGCGTACCATTCGGACGCTAAAGGATATGTTAAGAGCATGCATGCTTGGCTTTGGCGGATCATGGGAAGACCACCTTCATCTTGTGGAGTTTTCTTACAACAATAGCTATCAAGCGTGCATTCAGATGGCTTCGTTTGAAGCATTGTATGGTAGGAAGTGTCGATCTTCTGTCTGCTGGAGTGACATCGGAGAGCGACAGATATTGGGTCCCGAGCTAGTTTTGAGCACAGTGGAGAAGGTAAAGAAGATACAATCCCACCTGCGAGCAGCACAAGATCAACAAAAGCAGTGGGCAGATAATCGTCGTCGACCTTTGGAGTTCAAGGAAGGCAACCATGTTTTCTTGAAGATATCCCCCACTAGAGGCACGATTCGATTCGGAGGACGTGGCAAGTTGAGCCCAAGATACATCGGCCCTTTCGATGTTTTGGAACGTATTGGAGAGGCTGCTTATAGATTGGCCTTTCCACCGTCTCTGGAGGGAGTACATGATGTGTTCCACATGTCTCAGCTGAGGAGGTACGTGATAGACAACAATCATGTGCTTGATCACTCCGAGATCACAGTTGGATCGAGTTTGTCGTACGAAGAGCAACCGGTAGGCATTCTTGATCGTCGAGTGAAGGTGTTGCAGAATTAATCTATTCCATTGTTGTGTGCTAGTTACATCTTTCGACAAGGCAGAACAATGAAAATAGCATAGATGCATACTAACCTCTCTCAAGATCGAAAAATGCACTTCATGTGTAGCCAGAGCTAACATGATCAAATCTGCATCCTACACAAGAAGAAAAAAGAGTTCAGTAAATAATGGCATGACTCAGAGTATGATAGTATAAACCAAGAGGGTTGCAGTATTGTTACAATATCTGGCCAAATATTATCTAATGGACCATATCATTTCAGAAATATCCAAATTGACTCGTGTGAAGTTTCATAACTACTTGGAATGAATTTATGGTTTATACATGGCGTTGTTAATATATATACCCATAGAGGCCAGAAGTGAAGTTCAATCCGAAGTTACCGGCCCCCTGCCTCCCCAGGAACTCAGATACTACGACCACAAATGGTGTGGGTTCCTGGTCCGGATAGTCAAATGTGTCAAATCGGGCAATCCGGTTATTAGAAGATGAAGTTCAACTAAGATATCAATTAAATAATAATAGAAAAGACAAAAAAATCAATTAATTACCAAAATGAAGCATATAAGGTAGGTTGTTTTAGGATTTTGTACAAAAACTCTCCTAGTAGACACAAATATTTATATACACACACAAACGAATGTCTCTTAAGCAAACAACAATGTATTGGAAAGCCTAAACCGTCTACTATGAATCAAAGAAAGGCATATTATTAGCACCAGAGAATAAGTAGTATACTCCTCTAAGTGAAGAAAAGGCATATAGACTCTCCAAATATCTGTCAAAAAGATGCTTAAATCTTGATCATAATAGTTTACAAAATTATATTCAATTATTGAAAAGAAATAGGATAAGGGGATTACATTGATGAATATAATATTGAGCTGGATTGGAGCAAAATACAACACATGCTCGCAGGGCAGCTGTAGTGTCCTTCAATTGCAAAACTGAAAGCCTTTACAAGAAGGATACTGCAGAGTTAATGAATCATATCCACTCATTAGTTGTAAACTACAAAAAAGAGGGTGAACATCAATATGAAGTAAAATAGATAGAATAAGAATGCAACAAAAAGTAAAATTGACATTTATCCGATATGCACATTAGTACTCTTGTAAAAATAATGTCTTTTTTAAACAAATATTCTATAAAAGTGCTAGTTCTGAAACATGTTACCAACGTACCATCCTTTTTTTTAATTGCATTTTGAAACGCGATTTCAAGTCCATCCAGCATGTCTAATAAGTCATGTTGTTGAAAACAAAATGTGATTTCATTAATGTTAGCTATTTTCGTAAATATGAATTTAGAAACATGGCTGGTTTGGTAATAAGTTTCATAAGTACCATCTTTATGGAATGTTTTTTTAAAAAATGACATTAATAACGACCAGATGTGATAGTTTAGGCTAATTTCGAACCCCCAAAAGAAAAATTAGGAAAAAACTAACTTGTAGATATAAACCACAGCAACCACAAAGCGACATTGTTCAACAAGTAACGCAACAAAGCCAGCACCTTCATGTACCCGATGATCGGAAGCAGAAAAGATAAAATTGCACAAACACAACAAACTCAGATCCATAAACTCTATCCCGAAACAGCCCAGCATATCATCAGTGACCTAGGAAGCACAGACAATATTCACAGATGTATGCCGTGTCGGACGCGTATTGGAACCAAGTGATAGAATCAGAGATGAAATGGGAACAACCTGGACACTCCAAAAATAGTTACCGGTGTCTATGTCGTGCGTC
This sequence comes from Iris pallida, assembly GCA_029216955.1. NCBI lineage: Eukaryota > Viridiplantae > Streptophyta > Magnoliopsida > Asparagales > Iridaceae > Iris > Iris pallida. The sequence goes on from JANAVB010005798.1 coordinate 6,131,278, forward strand.
TATAACATTTTGTCAAATAATTTTGTTGCGATCGTATTGTGACCATGCAACATAGGTCGAAGCCTAGGAAGAAGCTCTATCGATCCAAAAAGACACACCAATAACTAGGAGACACCAAAATAGCTGTCGATTGCATGTCACTATGTCTGAAATGGGTTGTGTTGAGTACCTGTCCATACAACATGGCTAAAATATATCCTCTTCTTGAGAAAAAATGACATTTGCTTATGGGACTCATCATGATCCAAAGGTAGGGGTATCACTTGAGTAAACTGGATACCTCTAATATGTAATGGATGATGAATGTAGGGATGCTCGCCTGAGTACTAATGCAGTAATAGAATAAATCATTCTCATATTCTCTAAATGCATGCAACTTATTAATGTACTAGCACCATTGTAGTCTTTTCGAAGACTTCAGACTACATTATAAAGCAATTTTGGCACTGACAACCTAAATCCCTATTCTTTATCCATGGTCGCTTAAAATCGCCAAAGTAATTCCGACACCGACAACCTAAATCCCTGCTTTAATTTTTAACAGTATCTCGCCCTCTTCCCTCTAATTTTCTTTCCCCACTCTCGAACGGGTCTCGTTTTTCCATCGATTGAGCTAGAAATCCTTCAATTCCTCGGCAATCTTGTTGTTTTACCCATAATTAAACTCCTACCATTCACTCTGATTTTCTAATCCAAAATTAAACTGATCAAAAGAATAGAAAAAAAATGAAGTTTCATTCCCTTATATTTTTATCCTATAAAACTATATAAGTTACAACAGTTATTTGACTATAAATTTTTTACTTTACATGACAAAATTTTAGGAGAAGGCCAAAAACAATGCACACAAATATATATATATATATATATATATATATATATATATATATATATATATATATATATATATATATATATATATATATTGCACACAAAAATATATTTATATATATATATATATATATGAAAAAACATCAATTAAAATATTTTTCTTCGCTATTAATTTTTACAAATAGAACAAGCAAATAAGATGCTTCCATAACCTAAAATCTATAAAATAAATTTATTAGGAAAAAAAGGTAAAACTATTTCACCTAGGGCTGTCAATAGTGATTGGATCCGACGTTCAGGAACGCCCATCTCTCCCTTCCCTGGCATCATTGTCGTCGTTGGTCCGAGCCGCCGTCGCAAATTCCGAAGGTAGACTTCAACGGATTGGGATGGTACTCGACCAGGAGAACAGAAATGAGGATCAAAACATTCTTGGCTTTGTATTGACCCATTGTGCAAGACTTTGAAGGGAGAGAGACTAACCTGAGTTGCAAAGGGAACAAGACACCTGATGGTGAGTATGAAAACGAGATCGGAGTGAGGGAGAGGGAGCATGTGAGAGTTGATTGGAAAAGAAGACAATTCTATGAGGGAGGATTTGGAAAAAATAGTTAAGAGACAGAGAGAGGGGAGAGAGAGGATGTGAGAGTTGATTGGGAAAAAAGAAATAAGTATGTGATGTAGGGTTAGGGCATGGGTTAAATTTTTCAACGGTGGGAATTTCTACTGGGAGATCCAACGGATAGGAGACAAAAGAAGAACGAAAAAATTAATCCCAAAAAGAAGAGTAATGAGCCGCCAAATATTTGGTATTCCCGCCGAGATTACTTAGGACGGTCCTAAGATTTATTTGGGATGACATTTTTTAATAGTCCCAGAAAAGAGATCTACTTTTGAATCTGTCTCAAATAATACTATTTTTTTGTTACAAAAAACATAGTTGTCCCAAAAACTAAATTTATAGGACATTTAAGACTAGCGTTCTTAATAGTGTCGTCCCAAAAGTTCACTTTTTTTGTAGTGATTCCAATGTTTTGTCCGAAATCTCATCATAGAGTTTAGATATCTCAGGGATAGGATGAGCTGCTAAGAAGTTAGCAAGTGCTTGGCCTTTCACAGACTTTTGAGGAACATAAACCATATCATATTGTGCTAATAATATGTCCCATGTGGCAAGCCTAGAATTAAGAGTACTTGGCTTCTTCATTAAGACTTGAAGAGGATTGACCCGGGATATGACATGAATAGTTTGGCCTATGATGTAATGTCTTGTCTTCTGAACGGCAAACATTAAGGTTAAACATTCTTTCTCTACCGGACTATAACGATGTTCAGCTCCAATCATCGTTCGGCTAAGATAGTAGATGGCTTGCTCATGGCCTTCCTTGTTCTTCCGGGACAGCAAAGCTTCCAATGAATGATTCATTTCCCGGACATACATGAAGAAAGGTATTCCTGAGATCGATGGTACAAGAACCGGTAGACTCATTAAATACCGCTTTATGTCGTCAAATGGTCGTTGACATTCTTCCGTCCAAACGAAAGATACACATTTCTTTATTAATTGAGTAAATGGTCTGCAACGTCCAGATAAATTCGAAATGAACCGCCTGATGTACGCAAGTTGACCTTAGAATCCTCGTAGCTCTTTTAGGTTGCGTGGAGGACGCATCTCTTGAATGGCTTTGATCTTCTCGGGATCAACGTGTATACCCTTAGAGGTAATGACGAAGCCGAAAAATTTGCCACTAGAGACACCCAAGAAAGACTTGGTGGGATTCATTTTGAGTTGATGCTGGCACATTAGATTGAAGATAGTTCTTAAATCTTGAATGTGATCTTCCTTGAGACAATTTTTAACAGCAATATCATCAACATAACATTCGATAGCCTTTCATAGATGATCCTGAAAGATGGTACTCATAGTCCGCTGGTAAGTTGCACCTGCGTTCTTAAGACCAAATGGCATGACCGGTCAACTGTGCCTGATTGAGCCGCACCTAGACACGCGGTAGCTTTTGAGCAGAAGTCATTCAGATTGCGTCTAGGCACAACTAAAGATTTTGTCTGGATTGCACCTAGGCGCAACTTACGAAGCATATAGGACAGCTGTCTACACTCGAGCAGCACAATTCACGGGATTCGAAGAGATTTTCCTCGTTTACTGTGGTGTCAGTTGTCAGTGTTGTCAGGTAATGATGGTCATTAAGTGTCAGACGCCACATAGATTTTGGCGCAACAAGACTGGGCACAGTCTGATATGTGGCGTAACCTGTTCAGTGGCGGAGTCTGTTCTCTGAGCTTCATATCAGTGGCACAACTTGATTTTTGGGGCACAACTTGATCACTGATTAGTATGTTCAGGACACAACTTGATTTTTAGGCCCTATAAGACCCCTTTCAAAGTTTATTCCAAACTTGAAAAAGAATAGTACAAAGTATAATGAATTCTGGGGAAGTATAACTATAGGAATCTGATCAGAAGATGATCACTTTATCCCTTGGACTATGTTAACTTGAAGACTGTAGCCTCTGGAGAATGCAGCAGCGAATTTACAAGAGTTCTTGATCTCTGTGCGTATATATCTGATCATTTCACAATGATTGGAAACTCTATTTATAGAGTTCAAGAAATAACTGTTTTAGCAGTTATTCTGATGTGCACGTGGCTGGATTGGGCCACATTGGGTTACGCCAACCTCCTGTTGTGCCAACTTTCATTCAGTTGTTAAGTCATGTACTAACTGTATTTAGACGCGTAGCATCATGTGATTGAGATGCGCGTGGTCGTGTACAGGATAGTAGACATGTCTTGAGAGATTAGTAGCATGTGCGCCACGTCATCCTGCTTTAGAATGGAAGTTGTCTCAATTTCATCAGGTTGCACGAGCTTCGGTCAACTGAGCCTGATTGAGCCGCGCCTAGACACGTGGCAGCTTTTGAGCAGAAGTCATTCAGATTGCGCCTAGGTGCAACTAAAGATTTTGTCTGGATTGCGCCTAGGCACAACTTACGAAGTGTACAGGACACCTGTCTACCAACTCCCCTCGAGCAGCACAATTTACGGGATTCGAAGAGATTTTCCTCGTTCACTGTGGTGTCAGTTGTCAGTGTTGTTAGGTAATGATGGTCATTAAGTGTCAGACGCCATGTAGATTTTGGTACAACAAGACTGAGCGCAGTCTAATATGTGGCACAACCTGTTCAGCGGTGCAGTCTGTTCTCTGAGCTTCATATTAGTGGCGTAACTTGATTTTTGGGGCGCAACTTGATCACTGATTAGTATGTTCAGGGCGCAACTTGATTTTTAGGCCCTACAAGACCCCCTTCAAAGTTTTCAAAACTTAAAAATGTTTCAATGTTTTCAAATACTTTAAATTTATAAAAATTTTGACTGAGTCAAGTTGCGCTAGTCAACAACCGGTCATCATAATTAAATCTCTTTCTCGAAAATACAAAACCTCCTCTTCGTCTTCCCGAGTTTTATTGATGATTTTTGGTTTTCAATGAAGAATACGAAGAGTCAATTTGTTGATATATATGTAGTAATTGATCTTTGTGCTTTATTCTTCACTTCTATTCTTTAATGGCCCCCAAGAAAAAAGAGATGGAGACAAATGCTGACACTACAATCAAGTCCCCTGAAACGGGACAGGATGTTGCACCTACAACATATCTGTTGGAGGCTGACCCGTCGCTGAGAGCGACAAACTTTTTAGACTATTTTGGTCTAAACTCGACAGTCTTTAATCACTTGAATGGTGGGCCATCCTCCGAAAGGCATGGTGATGCGGAGGGGTTCCTTAATCTGATGCGTCGCTCGGGGATCCGCAACATGCAAGAATTGGATGCCGCCCTTCGTCAGCCTGATGAAGGCAAGAACAAAAAAAAATGTTTGGACGTGCCAAAAAAAAAATTCTATTCTCTTTTCTTGTGTCTTTGTCTGTAGGGGTCCACCCATCTTTATGCAAATGAAATCTAAAATTTCTAATATGTTGTGTGGCAGTGACTTCGAATGGCGCATGTGGATGCATTCTTTTAGCTAATTCTTTGTTTACTGTTTCTTCTGAGGGACACATGGCAGTCGTCACACGGTTTTAGACGCCCATTTTTAGTTTTTTCCAGAAATAGACTCCTAGAATGACGCACCCGTCTTCGTCTTTCCTTCTTTAAAAAGGACAACCAGAAACAAAAGAGTCATTCATACTTTCTCAAAACAAATAGCCTCTCACAAGGTCTTACTATTCATTAGTTTACTTGCGCCACTTCATCCTAATGTTATTCGTTTGCATGTTGTGCCTTCAAAAATTGATAAGTCTCGAAGAAGAATCAATAGTATGAATATTCTTCTTTCGTACCACTTTTTGAAGATAAGTATTGGTCTGCATGTTGTAGACACTGTTGATATACGCTAACTATTTCTGAGAATAGGTGCGCACCGTGATCCAGTACTTAGTCTCGATCATAGGCGCGTATTGTTGACATGCGCCAGTGTGATCAACTTACACTGTGGAGATATGCGCCTATTGATCGGCGAGCATTTTTGATGTGTGCCTGTTGATCAGCACACTTTGTTGGGATGCGCCGGTTTGATCAGCGTATAGTACTGATATGCGCATGTTGATAAGCGTATGATTATAGTTTTGAGATTGTTAGTGCCGGGGCACAATTTTTCGATAGAAAACTTAGAATATAAAACAATTGTAAGAACAATGTTCCAACGTAACACTTCTAGAAAGCTTGCACAAGTATAACGAAGATCTAAGAAGATCTCGTTTTGAACCAAGGTATCTTTAATCAAGAAGATCTCCCCATCGCTCATGTAGGAGAAGACACTTTCTCAGTGTTTGATATAGATAGTAAAAGTTCTGAACAAACTATCTCATCAATAGCAGCAAAAGAAGTGACGGCATATGCCGTTACGGAAGATCATGATGCTTCTAGTTCAGCCAATCAAGAATAACGAATTGCTGTACTAGAAGACAAATTAAAGACCATGGCAGAGATGGTCGCGAGTACAAAAGTCGTGATGTAGTTTCATTGTACTTTTGTACTATTACTGTGGTTTTTGATGTCCGCTTCGATTTACTGTGGTATTTAATTCCCTGAGTGTAAGACGTTGCCACAAATCAGTTACAACTACAGGACGAGAAGAAGTCGGAGGAACATATTCCTTAATGATGTTAGAAACATGTCTCATATTCTTCAGATGTTTAGTTCCCTGAGTGTACAAAGATGTACTCAACTCATTAGCATAGGTGGTTGGGTCTTTCTTTTCAAACTTTGGCTTTTAGTACAGATTGGCCTTTGGTATAGGGTTCTTACGTTTTTCCAAAGTTGATATTGGTTGACGCCTATTGAGAAAAGCGCGTTAATCTGAAAATTCTGCTCCAGGTGTATCTGTTTGTGATACCCTCAATTTTTCTTGCTTAGATCTTGAAATTTGCAAGGTTAGAAGATCTTGACCAGACCCCACAGGGGTAGGTAAGATACCTCTTTGGTCAGTATTCTTTCCAATATCAGAGATCCGAAGACCTCTGTTTAAAGGAATAGAATCTAACATATCTTCCTCTGAGTCATGGACCAGGAAAGTTTGAGAAAAGACCAAAGGGTGCTTTTTTTTATTTTGTAGAGGGTCAGCTAAGAAGCGTTTCCCTTTGTTCTGTTGTGAGACCATTTTAGGCACAGATTACGTCAATTGAGGAAGTGTCAAAGGACTCTTCCCTTTGTTCTGTCTAGTGTTGGAACTAGAACATTGATTCTCCAAGTTCAGAACTTGAGAATTAGAAGAGGAAATAGCCAAAAAGACTAGTTTCCTTGAGTTGCGCCACAGTAGCAGACTGTGCCTGAGGTGCTGATTGCTTGGGCTGCGCCATAGTCCTACGGGCTACTGATGGTGCCTTGGCAGCAACATGGGTAGACTGCACCTCAATAATGGCTTGAACAGGTTGCGCCTTGGCAGCAAAGAGAGTAGTAGACTGCGCGTGGGCAGCAGGATGAAAAGGTTGCGCACGGGCAACAGAAGCAAGCTGTGCCTGAGCCGCCGAGACAGATTATGTCTTGACCACTGAACACTCAGGTTGCACCTGAGCAACAGTGACCATGGAAGATTTAGGAGCCCACACAGTCCTATTCTTGGCAATAGCCGTTGTATGCTTGTTGCTCTTGGTGCTAATCATATCTTCATAGGTTGTCTAGTTGACTTGAACAACCAGAGTCTTCTGCGTCTTGCCGATCGACGCAGTGTCACATTGAGTTATCACCTTCTCATCGGAGGAGAGAGTCATCCACAGCAGAGTCGCTATTTTGTTTGTAAAAAACAAAAAGTTTATTCCAAATTTGAAAAATAATAGTACAAAAGTACAATGAATTCTGGGAAAGTACAACTATAGGAATCTGATAAGAAGACGATCACTTTATTTCTTGGACTATGTGAACTGGAAGACTGTAGCCTCTGGTGAATGCAGCAACGATTTTGTAAGAGTTCTTGATCTCTGTGCGTATGTATCTGATCATTTCACAATGATTGGAAACTCTATTTATAGAGTTCAAGAAATAACTATTTTAGCAGTTATTCTGATGTACGCGAGGCTGGATTGCGCCACATTAGGTTGCGCCAACCTCCTGTTGCACCAACTTTTATTCAGTTGTTAAGTTGTGTACTAACTATATTTAGACGCGTGGCATCATATGATTGAGATGTATATGGTCGTATACAGGATAGTAGACACGTCTTGAGAGATTAGGGCATGTGCGTTATGTCATCCTGCTTTAGAATGTAAGTTGTCTCAATTTCATCAGGCTGCGGAAGCTTCGGTCAACTGCGCCTGATTGAGCCGCGCCTAGACACGTGGCAGCTTTTGAGCAGAAGTCATTCAGATTGTGCCTAGGCGCAAATAAAGATTTTGTCTAGATTGCACCTAGGCACAACTTACGAAGCGTACAGGACAGCTGTCTACCAACTCCCCTCGAGCAGCACCATTCACGGGATTCGAAGAGATTTTCCTCGTTCACTGTAGTGTCAGTTATCAGTGTTGTCAGGTAATGATGGTCATTAAGTGTCAGACGCTACGTAGATTTTGGCGCAATAAGACTGGGCACAGTCTGATATGTGGCACAACCTGTTCAGCGGCACAGTCTGTTCTTTGAGCTTCATATCAGTGGCACAACTTGATTTTTGGGACGCAACTTGATCACTGATTAGTATGTTCAGGGCACAACTTGATTTTTAGACCCTGCACAGAACTGCTAACTAGTCCACGCAATAATTAACCTGAAGAGATCATCAGGTCCTCAGGGTACATAGCAAGATACATAAAAACATGTCTATCTAGCAGTTTAATCATGCATGATAATATAACAGGATATAACCAGAAAAAAGGCATAAACATGGCTAGCGACTACGACCAAAACTGCTAACAACTGACTATCGACAAGTGGCTACTGACAGGTGACCATGAACTGGAATACAAGAACAACTACACGTAACTGATCTGCTGGATGAACAAGTGAACACGAGATCAATGGAATACCAAACCCTCGCCCCAAGTGGACTCGCAGGTTTGAACTAATCACTAACCCTCGTCCCGAGTGTGGACTCTCTGGTTAGTTCACGGCAAGGCACCCTCATCCCGAGAGTGGACTCTCTGGTGCAAGTACAATATCCTCGTCCTGAGTGTGGACTCTCTGATGTAAACAGATCAAGACAAACACCCTCGTCCCGAGTAGACTCTCTGGTACAAATAAACAAGTCAACATCCTTGTCCCGAGTGTGGACTCACGGATGTAAACAGATCAAGGCAATCACCCTCGTCCCGAGTGTGGACTCTCTGGTGCAAACGGTCAACCCTCGTCCCGATTGTGGACTCTCTGGTTGAGAAAACGATAACAAGGATTTAGTAGTTCAATTACACATATTCGTTCTATGACCCGAATCAGTCGAGGTACAAGTAACGATAAGGTACAACTCAGTCAAGACCCAGGTAAGGACAACTCTAATATGAACTCATAAGGTGAACAAGCCTGGCATATCTACACTATCAAGTCATGAAGATGATATACAAGCAAGTCAATGAACTAGTGAACATGGTATGAAGAACATATATAAATCAAGTCGACTAGAGAACTGATAATAACATATAAATCCATAGAACTAGAGTAACTAAATGATAACCAAATAATCATAGGAAAAAATTTAAGCATGAAAATGAACTGCAGAGGGAGGCAATGTATCTTGCCTGGAGGTTGCACGCAGATCCAACAAAAATATAGTCAACTGGTAAGCCATAAAGTCCAAATCTCGCAACTGCCTCCGAAAGCTGAAACAGATATTGCCAACATTCTTATATAGTCTAATTAGCTAGGATTGTCTGTCCTTAAGTCCAATTCTGGACACAGAGGCAAAACGGTAATTTTGGGCAAAAATAATATCCGCCGTTGGACCCACTTTGCACCGAAAAGCGTGTCAGAGTCAGTGGTCTCTAAAGTTGTCAAACTATATGTCTATGGATTCGTTTTGATGATACGAAACCAACCGTATGTCCAAAGTTGGATTCCGGCGGGCCGTGCACAAAATTGTCGGTTGAATCGGATTGTGGGGCCTCGAAAACGGCGATCCGATCAACTGTCTCAGAATCAGACCAAACTTGGCATATAGGACCAAAAAAATGATACGGTCTTGTTGGCGCAAGTTTTGTCTCGATCTGGCGAACGTGCACAAAGTAATTCGGAAATTTGTACAGAGGCCGATACGGTAAATTTCGACGGATACGCATCAAATTCGTCGCGCACACGCAACCAATTTAAATTTCGTCAAAGCCCACACGTCCGAAATATTCGTACGCGTCTTTCGATGCTTACGGTGTGCAACCACGTCGCCCAGTTTGGCGGGACGCGCGTCGTAACGGAGTATTTTTGAGATTTCTAAACTATTTTTACATAGATAAATTCTCAATTTTGAAAACTGTTTTCTCTGCATATAATCAATAAAATTCGAAAATACGAAATAGGTTGCGAAGTCCTATATGTTGTCAACAAGTGCCTTCAAATAGATTATCTAAACTGTCGAGGAATCGACAAATACTTGTCTTCCAAATTAGGGGGTTGGGACAGTTTTACTCTGTCTTCTACTTCGTAAATCAGAAGTTTTTCTCAAGTTTTGAACCAAGATTCATCACCAACCTAGTACAAACTATAGTAATCTAATTGATAGGATTATAGTTGTATGTGTTCTGTACACACCTGAACAAGTAGATCGAAAAATGATCCACTGTGCGATGAGAAATCATGTCATGAACTCGGACCGGCGCTGTGTGTTGCTGCTATCGTTTCGTCTCTGTTTCGTGTGCTGCTCCGTCAGCTCTGGCCGGCCCGCGATGGCCCACAGCGGCGCGTGCACGCGTGGGGGAGGGGCGTGCATGTTGGGTGGTGGCGTTGGGGTTTGTATTAGGGTTTCGATGAGAGTTTCTTCCCTCTCTCTCTCTCCCGATACATTGTTTATATATACGTATGTTACTCTCGGCTGGGGAATTAAGCGGGGTGGGTTCCCTGCTGTGGGGGTTTGGGCTGGGCTTTTTTTTTGGGTTTTTGTTTTGTTTTCTTTTTTTTTCTTTTATATAAGTATATGTATCTAGGGATGAGTACATGTATATTTATGTATGTAAAAATATCCATGTTATATTTATATATTTATATAATGCAAGTATACGATAATTAGTATATAGATGTACATATTCACTACAACCTACTAAATATTCATGTATATAAAATAATATACACTATAGTTTTTCAAGAGAAAAATATTTATAATTATCCTATACTTATTTATGTAAATATATAGTCTCAAACACATCCCAAATGCACATTTATATATTTATAATAATCTCCAAAAATCTAAATAAAAACTCATTATTATCTACTCCTAGGGTATGGCCCATTCCTAGGAGTATATATATATATATATATATATATTTTTTTTTTTTTTTTTTTTTTAGGAGTGTATATATATATATATATATATATATATATATATATATATATATATATATATATATATATATATATATATATATATATATATATATATATATATATATATATATACATGTATATTTATGTATGTACAAATATCCATGTTATATTTATATATTTGTATAATGCAAGTATACAATAATTAGTATATAGATGTACATATTCACTACAACCTACTAAATATTCATGTATATAAAATAATATACACTATAGTTTTTCAAGAGAAAAATATTTATAATTATCCTATACTTATTTATGTAAATATATAGTCTCAAACACATCCCAAATGCACATTTATATATTTATAATAATCTCCAAAAATCTAAATAAAAACTCATTATTATCTACTCCTAGGGTATGCCCATTCCTAGGAGTATATATATATATATATATATATATATATAGATATATATAATATATTATATATATATATATATATATATATATATAGATATATATACTATATAAATATATAAATATATATATATATATATATTCTATATATTATATATATATATATATATAATAATATATTATATATATATATATATATATATATATATATATATATATATATTATATATATATAAACAAATATATATATATATAATATATATATATATAGATATATATATATATATATATATATATATATATAGATATATATATATATATATATATATATATATATATAAAAAAAAATATATATAAAATATATATAATATATAGATATATATATATATATATATATATATATATTATAATATATATATATATATATATAGATATTATATATATTAAAAATATATATATATATATATATATATATATTTATATATATTTACATATATATATATATATTTATATATATATATATATATATATATATATATATATATATATATATATTTTATATATATATATATATATATATATATATATATATATATATATTTTATATATATATATATATTTTATATATTTTTTATATATTTATATATATATATATATATATATATATATATATATATATATATATATATATATATATATTTTATATATATATATATATATTTTTATATATATATATATATATATATATATATATATATATATATATATATATATATATATATATATATATATATATATATATATATATATATATATATATATTTTATATATATATATATATTTTTTATATATTATATATATATATTTTTATTTTATATATATATATTTTTATTATATATATATATATATATATATATATATATATATATATATATATATATATATATATAAATATATATATATATATATATATATATATATATATATATATATATATATATATATATATATATTATAATCGGAAATATGGAGATGAGCCCAGGGCTCCGCCGGCAACGTTCTCCTCTTCCGGAGCGCGTGACGCGTGGCTGGCCGTCTCGGGGGATCGGCCTCCTCGGTCCGGCCTCTGGTTGGGGCCTCCTCGGCCGCCACCGCCCTCCTTTCTCCGGTTGGCCGGCCGTCTGGCCGCCTCCACTGTGGGGAGGCCTCCCACTCGTCGGCGTCTTCTTCACGCCGTAGGGGCTCCCCCCGCCATCCTCCCCCTCCTCCCTAGGCGCCGGTCTAGGCGTCACCCACGTCGTCCCCGTGCTCGGCGAAGGAAGGCTCCGCCAGATCCGGTGCCCCCATCCTTCACCGCACGGCTCGGTGTGCACCCCCCTTCCGGCTGCTCGTCCTCCACCGCCGCGGCCCCCCGAGCCCGCTCCCTACGTCGCCGGTGCGGATTCCCTCCTCCTCTCCGCCCCCTCTTCCCCGAGGGTCCCTCCCCCTCACCCCGCCCAGCCCCCCCCCCGCCGCCCTCGGGTCCCTCCCCCACCTTCCTGGCCTCCCCTTCCGGCGAGACTGGGCTCACCCCCCCTCCTTCGGTCGGCGGTTCTTGGACGCTCGTGGCCCCGCGGCCCCCTGCGGAGCGCTCCCCCCACCCTTTTCGTTGCTAGTTGGCCTTACGATGCCGTCCCCGTCGCTCCCTCCCCTGGCCGCTTCTCAGCCGCCCTCTGGGCTTCGGCGTTCGCTTCGGCTCTTGCTCGAGAGCCCCCACCCGTTGAGCCACCCTTCTCCTTGCCCTTGAGCGGCCCCCGTCGGCCGAGCAACCCCCTTATCTCCCCCCAGGCGTGCGCGTGCTCCGTCGGCCCCTCTCCCATCCTACCCCCCCTTCGTCGGCCATCCTCCGTGCCGTCTCTCCCCCTCCTGGAGTCGTGATCCACCCCCCTCCCTCTTTTTCCCTGGCGGCTCCCCTCATGGCGTCCTCCACCTGGCCTCCCCTGGCGGGGCCGAGTCCCCCTTCCTCCCCGTCGGTCCGAGTTCCCTCGCCATGGCCCTCCCCCGGAGTAGATCCCCTCCCCCCGGCGTCGTGGCCCGTCCTCGGGCGACGCGTCGGTCTCGCGGTCGTGCCCCCTCCGTGGGCGCGTCCCTCCCCATGTCCCCCGCGTCGTGCACCCCCTCCGGCTCGCCGCCCTCGCTCCTCTCGGCCTTCCTCCATCCCCTAAGTTCCTCCCTCCGCCAGTGGTTGAGCAGTCTCCGTCCGTGCTGACCAGGGCCAGACCCCCTGCCGGAGCCTCTTCGTTCGGGCGTCGCCGCAGCTCTCGAGGGTTTGGTCCCGTGGCCCCCTCCCCTCATGGCAGAGGCTCCGCTGTCCATCCTCCGGCGACTCCCCCGCCCCCGGCATCGCTCGGCGACCCCTCCCTCGTCCCTTCTCCGGCCTCGCGGCCCCATCCCAGGCGGAGGTCCCTTTCCGGCGGCGTGTTCCCGGCCTGCGCGCGCCCCCTCGGGACCCGAGCCCCCTCTGGCCCCGAGCCCCCTCGGGCCCCGCCCCTGTTCTCTCGGGTTCCGCGCCTACCCGCTTCGTGTCCCGCGCGCGCAGCTGGCCCCCTCGGTCCCCGCACGGGCTGCCACGTGACCCCCCCTCGGGACTGGGTCCGGTTTTTTATTTTTGTTTTTCAAATTTCGTTTTGGGCGGGCCTTTTGTGTGGGCCGGTCGGTATGTCGTGTTTGCCTCCTTTGTGGAGTTATTTCCGATTCAATAAAATGTCCTCTTTCCAAAAAAAAATATATTTATATATATATTTATATATATATATATATATATATATATATATATATATATATATATATATATATATATATATATATATATATATATATATAGGGGTAATTTCATTTAACAATGAAATAATAAAATAACCAATAATAATAAATAATAATCCTAATAACAATTAATAATAGATTGGTAGTCATTTTTGAAGGATATAATCATGCACACTACTTATCTGGCTCCAGAAGATCATACAAAAATTTGTAAAACATTATTTAATAATAATAATACCTATAATGTACATATAACAAATATTTAGAAAATAATTGCCAATTTTCTAAAAATATATACAAAAATATTTGCATTTATCTAACATGTCTACAAGGCCGTATTTGGTCCCATTACATGCCTACATGGGCTTGGATTTGATTTGTGCCCAATCTGGACAGGTTCGGCACAACCGGGTTCCCTAAAACTCAATAATATAATTAATAAATAAATAAAATCTTCGGTAAGGTTTAAGTCGCAACTTGGCCTGGTTTTCCTAATTAGGACATCACTATGGCTCGACCTTCCCTACCAGGGCTAATACACTAGTCAAAGCACGCCTTTGCACTATCCGTGCCACGATTTCTAGTCACCTTGTACTCCAAAACTCTACCATGGCTAAAGTCATCTACCGTAATAATTAATTAAATAATTATTTTTAAAATCTAAAAATCACCATTTAAATTAAATACATAATAAAAAAATATTTTTATAAGTTTTCGGGAAGAGGAGTTACAAATCTACCCACCTTAAAAATAATTTCGTCCTCGAAATTCTAATTCATAACTATTCCTTAAAATTCAAAGTCTACTATTACCTTAATCTCCTCAAATTTAATTTCTCAAAAATATCTTATAACCTTCTCTGGTCATTTTACAACTCTGAATACTTGAGGACTTCTACCCACCTTTGGTCATACTACTCCTCAAAACACGGTCACTAAAATCTTATAATCTTCTAACTAGTTGCTAACAATTCTACCAATTAGATGTCGGAATAACCATAGTAAGGAAAGGAAGTGACGGCACTCATCTCATATTCATGCCCACAAGCAAGAGGTATAATAGTAGACGAGGATGGCATCGAATTCTGTTGGAGGAAGGGAAAATGCCCTGTTAGCAGGAGGACAAAGAAAGACTGTTTGCGAGGTTTTCGCACCTTAATCAATAGATACCCTCGGCAAAAGAAAGCCCTCCGAGATGCAAGAAGGGGAATAGGTCATATGGCATCTATAATCCCTCATATCTATAAACAACCAAATATTCAATAGTCAAGCAATATTATACTATAATTTAAGAATTTTGATAGATTCTAGACAGCACGATCGTTCGTCATCCCGAAATAGAAGGAGACGAAAATCAATGATTCGGAAGACAAGGAAGAATAATCGAAAACAAATATGAAATTTCAAGGACGTAGAAAAATTTTTAGGAGAATTTTCAAGGCAGTGTGGATTGAGATTTCTAAGGGTTTAGTCACATTCGCAGGCTCGTATCAGTACAGTTACGTAAC
This sequence comes from Iris pallida, assembly GCA_029216955.1. Classification (NCBI taxonomy): domain Eukaryota; kingdom Viridiplantae; phylum Streptophyta; class Magnoliopsida; order Asparagales; family Iridaceae; genus Iris; species Iris pallida. The sequence continues at coordinate 6,146,801 of JANAVB010005798.1, forward strand.
CGATACGATATGCTCTGACCTGCATGGCCACCAAAAAAACTTGTCACGACCCACACCCGCTTTTCGGACGCGAGCTCGTGAGCAAGCCAGCTATGCATCAAGCGGACTCCAGCCCGACTCGAATACGTTGTCATATCCCTATTTTGATAATAGGTATATGATCGTATTTGGGTTATTTTCAAATTTCGTATTTGTTTAAAATTTTATTTTCTGGACTTGGGTTGGTTTGGCAGTTTAGTGAATTGTTATCAATATTATTTTTATTATTATTATTGGGGTTAATATGGTTAGATTTTATTAAATTGTTTCTATTATTATTAATGTCATTATTATTATTATTATTATTATTATTATTATTATTGTTGTTATTATTATTATTTAATCCTACCTACCCTCCTCCAAACTCTCATCTCTCTCTTTCCCTCACCTTCACTCAGCCGACACCCCACCCCCTTACCTAACCCTAACTCTCCTTTCTCCCCTTTCATGGAGCAGCACCCCCCCACTCTTCTTTTTCCCCCTCTCCTGATCCCTCGCTCTCCTTTTCCTCACTCACTCTCCTCCTTCACCCTCTCCCCGAGCCCTCTCTCCCCCGAAGTCTGACCCGGACAGCTTTGCCGCGGCCGCCACCACTACTGCTCCCACCACCACTTCTATGACCATCATCATCGTCGCCCCCCCATGGCCTCCGGCGACCACCACCATCACTGCACCCTTTTTTCTCCACCGCGACCACCACCACCTGTGGCCGCTGCCTCTACCGCCAGTGCCGCCATCTTCCCCGCCCCTTGGCGCAGCCACTACCGCTGTCGTCCTTTCTCTACCGCGGGGCCGACCCGACCTGGCCGAGCACCCCCTCGGTGAGCTCCTTCTCCTCTCTCCCTCTATCCTCCCACCGCCGGTGGTCCAACCCGACCCTGGCCGAGCTTCTCTGCCTCCTCCCTCCCCCTCGGGCTGTGAGCTCCTCGGGGAGTGAGCCCCTCGATCGACGTGCCTTGGGCAGCGTGCTGCCTCGAGCAGTACGCTACCTCGTGCAGCATGTCACCTCGGGCAGCACACCCTCGGTTGGTGCGCTTCCTTGTTCTCCGTGTTTTTGGGATGCGTACACCTCAGTATACGTGTCAGTCTTATTTTTTGTGCACCTCGATTTACGTGCTACCTTGGACAGCGGGATGCCTCGAGTCCCGTGCTGCCTCGGGCACCGTGCCCTATTGGTTTGTGTGTTGCCTCGTTTTTCGTATCTCGGCCTTTGTGCCTTTCAATTTTTATGCCACATCAGTTTACGTGCCGTATCAGTTTGCGTGTCGCCTTGATTGTGTGCCGTATTGGACTCTGCATAGTATCAATTTGCGTGCACACATCAATTTGTGTTCAGTAACGATTTACGTGCTCCTTGGACCTTGGGTCATCTCTATTTACGTGCACGTCTCGATTTACGTGTACGTTTATGTTTCTCGTTCGCCTCGATATTCGTGTTCCCTCGATTCTCGTGTGCGTCTCGATATACATACATGTCTCGGTTTGTATGCCCGTATCGATCTGCGTGCCTCAATTTTTGTGCCAGTTCCCTGTACTACTTGCGGGACACGCACGGTATAGCCTCGTGCCATTCTTCGTGATTGTTGTTATTATTTTATTATTTAATTCTAATGATTGTGTATTGTGTGTTCTGAGGACCTCGATGGACGTGCTAGCCTGGATCCCGGTCGCCGAAGACTTGCTTACCTAGCCGAGCCCTCTAGGCAAGTATCCCTTGCTCATCGACGGCTCTTGCCCTCTCTCCTGGATTTTATTGTATTTAATTAATTGTAAATGTATAACCATGATTAGTGTAGCTTAGCAGTAGAACTGCCATGATAACCTAGAATAGCTTGGTTCGATACCGGGATAGACCATATCGGACAACTCGGATGGGTCATCCACACCTCCGAGGACACGAGCACGACTTACATGTATGGATTGTCCCTGTATGCCCCGTGTCCGACTCACGGTCGGGTAACGGCTTGGCGAACTATTCTTGTTGCTGTGAATGCGCTTGGGTTAGAATTATGAACATGTGCTGTGATGCGCCCTGCGAGGAAGTTATTTTATTATATTATGCATGTTGGCTTGGCGCCCATTACGCATCGTAGTGCTGCAGGAGGTCGGGACTTAGTGGTCTCGGGTTCGATTGGTTTCCAGTACGCATCGTAGTGCTGCTGGAGGCCGATACTTAGTATTCTCGGCTATCGATTTGTTTCCAGTACGCATCGTAGTGCTGCTGGTAGCTGAGACTTAGTGTTCTCAGCCTGCGATTCTGCGATTCTGCGACGGGTTGCGCCGAGTGGTTTTAGCCCCAATTCGTAGGGTGCACTCATCCAGATTACAAAGGAGACTCTGCCGGATTTTTCCAGAATTCCCAGTTGGGAATTTCGTTCGAAGGATTAGGCAGAACCATTCATTTGGTTTGCTGGACTGGATTCATGCATGTTCATCTTGGTATAGACCTGATCCCATTGCCTGCTAGGTAGACTCCATACTAGATTAGTCGCCTAGCTCCTGACCTGTCTTGTCCGTCGGATAGCGTAAGGAGAGCGGTTCCACTCGGGAGACGGTCTGCAACCCTGGTCCTTGTTTGGTTTAAGGGTTGTGGATTTGCTCCAGAGCGGTCCATGTAATCCTTGCCACTTTCGGTGATATTTATTACCGGACTCTAGTCCCCTGACCCCCTTCATCCTAGGAGTTGCCCTAGTCTAGCCAGATAAAGCTGACAGTTGTCCTATGTATTGGGAATTGTGACTTTTGGATATGTCCGAGGATTAAGTATTATGGAGAGTACGATCTCGAGGATATTAACTTGGTGGATCTAAGTGGATTCTTGGATTTTGGTGATTTCGAGTGTTTTGCGGAACGAGAAGAACATTGAGGGTATCCTTATATGATTTTTTAACTTCCCAAACGCCCAAAACCTGGTACCTTTGTGTATTCTGATAGTTGGAAAAACCTGGTTTGATTGCTATGTCTTGGTAGTTGAGGGGCTTGTTTTCTAGTGGCTTGTGATCATTGACTTGGAGGATTCTTGTGATCCAGAGGGCCTAGCATTGCTTATAGTGATTAGCTTGGAATTTGGTTATTGACCTTCCTGACATGATATTGATTCCATCGTAGAGGGGAGACTCTTGATAGATTGATCTGATGGATGGAACAACTTGAGAATTGGAGCTGTAGGCTTCCATGTATGCTTGACATGTTATTATAGTAGAGATCTAGACCTTGTACATGACCTGATATCCAGTCTATAATGTGGGCAGATGACTCCAAGTGATTGATAGATTTAACCCCGTCTTGACTTGACTACTTATATCCGATCCATGATTCCAGTTTACCCTTTGAGGTATTGGCCCTGACCTTGCACTTGAGCTCCTTGTCTACTGGCACTTTCAGGTTCAACCTGATTTTATGGTACTGTAGTGCCATCCTGATATTCCAGCAATATTGCACGATAACCTGCACCTGTCTTGATTCTTGATAGTGGCCCGTCGAGGCGCACTCCTGACTAGCACTCTAGACATGAGTAAACCTGACATGTATATCTTGATTCCTAATAGTGGCCCGTCGAGGCACACTCCTGACTAGTACTCTCGACATGACATGTTTACTCTTGATCGCTGTTGCGACAGCCCGTCCTGACTTGCTAGGTATAACCTTGTCTTGACACCGTGGTTGACTTTCCTGATTGTGCTTGGACAAACTACCTGTCCCGTCTTGCATCATGTCTAGGACATGGATTCCTGGTTACCACGGTCAGGAATTCGTAATGAATCTGACTAGGCTAACAACTAGATTGATCAAGTAGCTCATATAGATAGAGGTATTCCGGCTACAGGCAATCCCGTTATCTGGGCGCTCATGTGGACTTGTAGTCTGCCGTCGAGTAGGGCACATTTTCAGCCCACTGTCATGTAGGGCACCCCTCCAACTAGCTACTAGTGTACATTTGTCTTTCGGGCGATGTACCCACTATATATATTCGTCCTGAATAACCTAGATAGTCTGCAGGGCTTGTGGCCGTAGGAATACCCCAATTGCATCTTGCTAGTAATTAGGTCTGTGATAACCCTAGTTAGCTAATAATAGCAAGCCGTAGGCATTGTATGGCCGCTTATTCTTTTGCATTGTATGGCGTGTGCAGGTATTAGTGGATGTTAGGATGACTGTGATGATTGTTGGTTACTTACACTAGTCATGGATTGTTATCGTGCGTTGGTACCGTATGATCCCTTACCTTATTTACTATTTTTCGATGTTATTCCCGTCATATTTTATCCTGCTGGTTTTCTTCGCCTGTCCTTGAGCCTTCCTTTCTGGTACTTACTACGGTTGGCCTGACCAACCCTAGATTGTTCCCAGATTGCCTGAGACCGACCCTGTGGATCTTCCAGACTTGACTTGGGAGATGTGCTTCAGTTCCAGACCATGCTAGGTACTGTGGAGAGGTATGCTAGTCTACATTATTATTCTGTACTGTGGATTTTTTGATTATCATATGTGTATTCCCTGCTTTCCATATGATTATCTCTATTGATATTGTTTCATTGTGATTTGCCTGTGGACATGAGATCAGATTTAGGCCATAGATTGATTGTATGCTAGGATACCCAACAAGACTTGACAGCCGTCATCGCCATATAGCGTATTCGTACCTTATACGGTGTAGCTGGCCGACGTCCATCCCCGTATTCCGGTACTGGGGCATAACATACGTAAACGCTGTCAAGGCTATGGTACACTGCCAAATCATGGCAAACCAAACCTATACCTCAATCCACAATAAAAGTATAAAACATGAATGAACACTATGGGTCGTGGTCTGCAGCCCACTGGCATAAATGTCTGATAAGACTCCAAAGAATATAACGAGAGTCCATAAACTGAATCAATAAATAGGATATCGCATGATAATGAAAGGAAAGCACGAACTGGATAATAAACGTGATATCAATACCTGAATCTCACAAGCAATATCGTAATCATTTGAACCCACAAGTGTTATAATCACCCGCCATCCAGAACTGCTAACTACTCCACGTAATAACTAACCTGAAGAGATCATCAGGTCCTCAGGGGATATAGCAAGATACATAAAAACATGCCTATCTAGCAGTTTAATCATGCATGATAATATAACAGGATATAACCAGGAAAAAGGCATAAACATGAAAGTGACTACAACCAAAACTGCTAACAAGTGACTATCGATAAGTGGATACTGACAGGTGACCATGGACTGGAATACAAGAACAACTACACATAACTGAACTGCTGGATGAACAAGTAAACACAAGATCAATGGAATACCAAACCCTCGCCCCGAGTGGACTCGCAGGTTTGAACTAATCACTAACCCTCGTCCCGAGTGTGGACTCTCTGGTTAGTTCACGGCAAGTCACCCTCGTCCCGAGTGTGGACTCTCTAGTGCAAGTACAACATCCTCGTCCTGAGTGTGGACTCTCTGATGTAAACAGATCAAGAAAAACACCCTCGTCCTGAGTGGACTCTCTGGTACAAATAAACAAGTCACCATCCTCATCCCGAGTGTGGACACTCTGGTGCAAACGGTCAACCCTCGTCCCGAGTGTGGACTCTCTGGTTAAGGAAATGATAACAAGGATTTAGCAGTTCAATTACACGTATTCGTTCTTTGACACGAATCAGTCGAGGTACAAGTAATGACAAGGTACAACTCAGTCAAGACCCAGGTAAGGACAACTCTAATATGAACTCATAAGGTGAACAAGCCTGGCACATCTACACTATCAAGTCATGAAGATGATATACAAGCAAGTCAATGAACTAGTGAACATAGTATGAAGAACATATATAAATCAAGTCGACTACAGAACTGATAATAACATATAAATCCATAGAACTAGAGTAACTAAATGATAACCAAATAATCACAGGAAAAAATATAAGCATGAAAATGAACTATAGAGGGAGGCAAGGTATCTTGCCTGGAGGTTGCACGTAGATCCAACAAAAATATAGTCAACTGGTAAGCCATAAAGTCCAAATCTCGCAACTGCCTCCAAAAGCTGAAACAGACATTGTCAACATTCTCAGAATAGTCAAATTATCTGGGATTGCCTGTCCTTAATTCTAATTCTGGACACAGGGACAAAACGGTTATTTCGGGCAAAAACGATGTCCGTCGTTGGATCCGCTTTGCACCGAAAAGCGTGACAGAGTCAATGGTCTCTAAATTCATCAAACTATAAGTCTACGGATTCGTTTTGATAATACAAACCCAACTGTATGTCCAAAGTTGGATTCTGGCAGGCCGTGCACAAAATCGTCCGTTGAATCGGATCGTAGGGCCTACAAAACGGTGATCCGATCAACTGTCTCAGAATCGGACCAAACTTGGCATACAGGACCAGAAAAATGATACGGTCATGTTGGCGTAAGATTTGTCTCGATCTGACGAACGTGCACAAAGTAATTGGAAAATTTGCACGGAGGCCGATACGGTAAATTTCGACAGATACACATCAAATTCATCGCGCACACGCAACCAATTTGAATTCCGTCAGAGCCCACATATACGAAATATCCGTACGCGCCTTTCGATGCTACGGTGTGCGACCACGTCGCCCGATTTGGTGGGACGCACGTCGTATCGGAGTGTTTTTGAGATTTCTAAACTATTTTTACATAGATAAATTCTCAATTTTGAAAACTGTTTTCTCTGTATATAATCAATAAAATTCGAAAATATGAAATAGGTTGCGAAGTCCTATATGTTGTCAACAATTTCCTTCAAATAGATTATCTAAACTGTCGAGGAATCGGCAAATACTTGCCTTCCAAATTAGGGGGTTGGGACAGTTTTACTCTGTCTTCTACTTCGTAAATTAGAAGTTTTTCTCAAGTTTTGAACCAAGATTCATCACCAACCTAGTACGAACTATAGTAATCTAATTGATAGGATTATAGTTGTATGTGTTCTGTACACACCTGAACAAGTAGATCGAAAAATGATCCACTGTGCGATGAGAAATCGTGTCATGAACTCGGACCGGCGCTGTGTGTTGCTGTTGTCGTTTCGTCTCTGTTTCGCGCGCTGCTCCGTCAGCTCTGGCCGGCCGACGGTGGCCCACAGCGGCGCGTGCACGCGTGGGGGAGGGGCGCGCATATTGGGTGGTGGCATTGGAGTTTGCATTAGGGTTTCGATGAGAGTTTATTCCCTCTTTCTCTCTCCCGATACTTTGTTTAAATATACGTATGTAACTCTCGGCCTGGGGAATTAAGCGGGGTGGGTTCCCTGCTGTGGGGTTCTGGGCTGGGCTTCTTTTTGGGTTTTTTTTTCTTTTTTTTTCTTTTTCTTTTTTTATATATAAGTATATGTATCTAGGGATGAGTGCATGTATATTTATGTATGTAAAAATATCCATGTTATATTTATATATTTATATAATGCATGTATACGATAATTAGTATATAGATGTACATATTCACTACAACCTACTAAATATTCATGTATATAAAATAATATACACTATAGTTTTTCAAGAGAAAAATATTTATAATTATCCTATACTTATTTATGTAAATATATCGTCTCAAACACATCCCAAATGCACATTTATATATTTATAATAATCTCCAAAAATCTAAATAAAAACTCTTTATTATCTACTCCTAGGTTATGGCCCATTCCTAGGAGTATATATATATATATATATATATATATATATATATATATATATATATATAGAGAGAGAGAGAGAGAGAGAGAGAGAGAGAGAGAGAGAGAGAGAGAGCGGGAGGTAATTTCATTTAACAATGAAATAATAAAATAACCAATAATAATAAATAATAATCCTAATAACATTTAATAATAGACTGATAGTCATTTTTGACGGATATATTCATGCACACTACTTATCTGGCTCCAGAAGATCATACAAAAATTTGTAAAACATTATTTAATAATAATAATAATACCTATAATGTACATATAACAAATATTTAGAAAATAATTGCCAATTTCCTAAAAATATATACAAAAATATTTGCATTTACCAAACATGTCTACATGCCATATTTGGTCCCATTATATGCCTACATGGGCTTGGATTTGATTTGGGCCCAATCTGGACAGGTTCGGTACAACCGGGTTCCCTAAAACTCAATAATATAATTAATAAATAAATAAAATCTTCGGTAAGGTTTAAGTCGCAACTTGGTCTGGTTTTCCTAATTAGGACATCACTATGGCTCGACCTTCCCTACTAGGGCTAATACACTAGTCAAAGCACGCCTTCATACTATCTGTGCCACGATTTCTAATCACCTTGTACTCCAAAACTCTACCATGGCTAAAGTCATCTACCATAATAATTAATTAAATAATTATTTATAAAACCTAAAAATCACCATTTAAATCAAATAAATAATAAAAAAATATTTTCAAAAGTTTTCGGGAAGATGAGTTACAATATGAGAGCTATAACATGAGTGAGGTGGGCCTCAGATGCTAAAGGGGGTTTAGCAATTGAAAAGAGAAAAAAAAAAACAATGTCCCACACCAAGCAGAATAATTCATGGGTTGATAGTTGTTCGCTGGCTGCTAGTCCTCTTAATTGCTAAGTGGGCCCTACAGGTGTTGAAGAAATTTTGGTTTAAGGAGAATAGTTATTATAGACCAAGCTCCTTATATAATTAGGTTTAAGAATTACTAGTATCAACCAAGGGTGAATCTAGCATAATTTAATGGTAAAATTTATTCTTATATTCATATAACCAGATTAATAAGATTAGAGAAAATATATGATAATAGTACTATTGGAAATATATGTTTATCTCTCTACAAAATCTATACACACATATGTGTAAGGAAAAGCTCACAACAATAATTTAGAAAAAGTATATAAGGTTTTTGTCTCATAAATAAATAATATAATAATTATATATAAAAAAATAGGGGGGCTTACAAATATCAAAGTCACGGTAGAGGTATCAAATGATACGTATAGAAATGGACGTTGTAAACCACTGATTTATTAGTCCAATCGGAGGAATTGCGTCAAATTCGAAGATCGTACCATGATTTTCGAACAATGGAGTAACAATTATGTATGTCATCTTTGTGCTTCCAAGTTAGCGATGGATGCTACGATGACACATGTACCAAAAACTCGAAGGATTCACTCTTCTATAGTATACGGGGGTTATTGATGGGGGGAAACAAATTTTAAGGTACGTCATGCAAGAATTTCTAACGTTTAAGTCCTAGATTTCTATTCATGATAGGCCTGCTAGGCTATGGTCATAAGGTTTCTAATGGTGTCGAAGGTAGTGCTCATGCATTGCTATCGAGATAGCTCATAATTCATAGTAAGATGAAGTATTATGCTATGGATATTGGATAAGCTAGTGGATGTTGTTCTAATGCTAAGTCAGGTATTAATAATAAAATGGTATAACTAGAATAGTACCTGTTGGATCCCTAGTCTCGGGATCGGTGTCTATCACAACCATGGTAAATGTTTGTTCTTGCTTTTGTCTATTCATCTCCTGTCTAGACTGTGCTGCTTGGTCGGGTAAGGGTTTGGAAATAAATAATGGTTTAATGCAAGAATACAAAGAGTAAGGGTTAATAAATCAAGATAAAATGATTAGATTAAGGGTACATGATTCCTTAGAGAGAAGATTGCATGATAGTCGTCTAGGTTAGGGGTACAAATTAAGGAAACAATTCTAATCATTCTTAAGTTTCAAATGATTAGAGGCCACGATAATAGATCTAGGGTCAAGGAAAAGGACGAGTAACTCAAGGCAAGGTTGTAGTCACATGACTTGATCAATGGCTAGTTGTGCTTGTGTATATACAACTATCTTGGCCATAGGGGAATACTCTGTGTCTACGAGCATTTATTTTTCTGAAATAGGTGACGAAAAATAGTAAAGAGTTCGAGGAAGATACGATCGAATACAAATACGTGGTTCAAAGGCGACTGAATAATTCAAGAGAGAATTGTCAATGCAGTCGCGGATGGAATCCTAGAGGATAAGTATATTTGTTAACTATATCTCAATCCACGTAGAGTAAGGAGAGCGAACCAAGTGCACTAGGTTGATCAGACCATCATACACTGGTTCTGATTAAACAATATATTAGTGGACGTGCCCAAATAACATATGTCTTGAATAAGCTCGATAAAATAGTAAGCTTGCAAAACTAGGCTATAATAGCAGCATTAGTCAAGGTGGTCCGAAATATAAGTACATGAGATAATGATGAAAGAAAATATAAATAGTTCAAGTTCCTTAAGAATCTAAGTCTTGTCCGGTGTTCGTGCCATTACAGGCGTCCTACTGTCTTCTTGTCTAAGGCCTTCGTTGTGGTCAAAGAAATGTTAGGTCGGGAGGCATTCTACCCAACTTACAAGAGTTATACCAGTCGTGTGATGGAACGATGGGGCATGTCTATCTAGTTCGAGTCATCTTCCTAACCTCTATCAAGCACGAAAGAAGGATAAGAATTTATGGAAGAATGAATCAAGCAAGAAGCAATCAAGATAGTCAAATGTGAGTTCAAAAAAAGGGAACCAAGGAAGGAGGTGAAGTATGTGGATAAGAGTCTAGACTCTAATCCTAAATGTAGGCTTACTCATACAGTGACGTAACCGAAGTAATATTTTTTGACCTGCATGGGCCACCACAAAAATATGTAACGTTCCAGTCCTAAAATACGTAAGACTATAAACGTAGACATGCCACCGTATAATAAATATACATATGATGTAAAATACAGTAAAACTATATATATATATATATCAATGGTAGTATTAATGATAGTATGTGTAATAATGCTAGTTATTATATTTATAGGTGTTCGTGAGACCGAGACTGCAGAAGTTGGAGTCGGATCCATAATCTACACTCTCGCGGCGATTCGAGGCAAGATACCATGCCACTGTTGTTTGCAAAAACCAAAAAGTTTTATTATAAACTGAGAAAAGAGTACAAAAGTACAATTAATTTCTGGGGAAGTACAACTGTAGGAATCTGATCAGAAGACGATTACTTTATTCCTTGGACGATGTGATATCGAAGACACGAGCCTCTGGAGGATGCAACAGCACTTTAGCAGGAGATTACGATCATTCGTGATGCCTAGAGATTGATTTGAAACTCTATTTATAGAGTTCTTGAAATAACTGTTTAGCAGTTATTCTGGGTTGCGTGCACTATAGGTTACGCGCCTCATGTTTACTTGCGCGAGCGGTTGCACAACCTGCTGTGGACGCGTGGCATCGTTTGATTGAGATGCGCTTGGTCGTGGGTAGTGTAGTGGATACATTCTACAAAGTTAGTGGCTTGTGCGCTATGTCACTCTGTTCTAAATACTGTTTGATCACCTTGCGCAAGCTTCATCAGGTTGTCCGTGGGCGCAATGTAATAACCTGCGCGAGTGGTTACACCAACTGTTGTAGATACGCGGTATCATTTGATTGAGATACGCGTGGTCATGGGCAGCATAGCGGACACGCTCTGCGAAGTCGGTGGCTTGCATGCCACGTTACTCTGCTAATAAATTGATCGGGTGGTGCCAACTAGCCAGATTACGCATGGACACAACTCAACAACTGGCACCTTTGACTGGGTCGTCTGTGTTGTACTGATTAATTATCGTACCACATAATGACTTGCGCGAACCAGCTGTCAGCATTAATTATATGCTGACAAAATCTTCTCGAGCGCCGCGTTGTGCGGGATTCAAATAAATTTTCCTTAATATTCGTGCTGTCAGTTGTCAGGTAATGATGCTGCCGTTACAACTTCTCGAGAAAGTATGCCACATGGTGCTCGCGCAACCTGTCTCCTGCGCAACCTGATGTTGGCGCAACCAGATGCTGCATAAGTAGATGGTCTGGCGCAACATAATGATTTGGCGGCACCTGATGATCACACACTTTAATGGGTGGCACAGCATGATTTTTAGCCTCTATAAGACCCCTTCAAAGTTTTCAAAACTTGAAAATACTTCAAGTTTTAAAATACTCTGAATCATGCTAGTTTTATCTGGATTGTGCCAGTCAACTCAAGCCCTATTCTTCTGCACATATTGCGTAACTGTTTGGGCTATAAATAGCCGTACTCTTTTGGAGTTTTTTTATTCTTCGCATCATTTGGGATTGCTCGAGAGAAACCCTATCTTCTTCTTCGTCTTTCCGATCTTTGAGAGCTTCGATCGATAGCAATAGCACCCAAGTACTCCGCTGCTGAGAGAGGAAAGACTGTGGCCGAGCCATCCACGCAAGCTCCACCCTCGTCACGCCGGAAGAGCCAACCCGACCATGGAAGGTAAGCACTTGATTATAGACCCGATCATCGACTACCCTATTTAGGATTTGGTCGTCTCCTAACGTCGTGCATCTACTCTTTTTGGAGTGGGGTGCAACTCATAACTTGTGCCTCCCTTTTTAGGGTTTGGTTGCTGTTGACCCATGTACGACGCTTCAAAATTTGTGCTGTATTTTGGATACAATTTTGATGCATTGCACAACAAGATGTGACATAATATGATTGTTGCATAACCTGATGGCCGCGCAAGCTGAGTGTAGCGTAATATGAGTGTCGCGCAACCTGACTAAACAAAGCATTAAATACTCGGTTCATTCCCAACGATGAACCTATTTAAGGGGTGCTATTTTTTGAAACATCTTTTTCTTTTCTCCCTCGTTAAGTGTTACACGTCCATTTACTGGAAAGACGAAGAGTCGACGGGAGCCGACCTTCACTGTATATATAGGAATGAGGTTGCAATCTTCTACCTCATTCATTCTCATGGCACCCAAGGATAGCATGAAAAAGAAGGCGAACCTCACTGTCTATGGCGAGGCTTCTGAAGAGAAGTCGAATTCTGCGCCTACGGTATATCTGCTGGAAGCCGACCCGTCCCTGAGGGCGAAAAACTTCCTGAACTGCTTTGGCCTGACCCCAGCAGTCTTCGCTCGTTCCCAAGGTAGGCCATCGTCTTCCGAAGATCGTGGGGCACTGGAACAGAGGGAAGGATTCCTCCGTCTGATGTATCGCTCGAGGATTCATAATATAGAGGAGTTGAGCGCTGCTTTGCATTAGGCTGATGGTGAAAAGAAGAAATGACATGACATGAGATCGTCATTTTTACATAATAGCCATAGAGCCTTGTGGTGTCTGTCTCTTTTTTCTTTTTATTATGAAATAAAAAATAGTTTGACTTTATAGATCCTGGCATATTTGAACTTTTATCGCGTAACTGTGTTGACACGTCTCGATTTTGGACATATGTGAGCTTTGTTGTGTAACTATCTTAATATATCCCACACTTTTCCAGTTCTGACAACATCGACTTCTGAACAACACATGGCGTTTCTTCCCGAAATATACGCCTATGGACGCGCATAACGTTTCAGCTTCAATTGCATATAAATAGTTGCGAGAAGAAAATAACATTTACTGTATTCTCCTCTTCTTTCTGATGTTTGTAGGGGACCAACTGACGAAAATTCCCAGAACCGGTATCGGTGATCTTGGACGCTATGAAGTTGAACCACTTTGACACACATCAGAAAGCTCAGAACTCTTCATGCTTAAAAGGGCTTCCTCGAGAAGGTAGGAAGGGCCTTTATACATGAGAGTTGGACGGTGGAGACACAAAATTAGGAATCATATGACAAGGGTGATCTCATTCCTACTTCTCACGAAGGGTCATCTTTTCTCCACCAGTTGTATTGACAGCAACTTTTCTTCGAGCTGCTGCACTCTGTCGTTCTCCTCTCATCTTCCTGAGAGAGAAGACAAGAGTTGATTCCATTGCCTGGCTCGCTGCTTCAGGTTGAGTCGATAAGGAACTGGCACCAACAAGAAGATCCAAAGATGTAATAGACCTCCATTTGTTATATTTAGAAGAAAAATCTGAGATGTAATAGATTTCCATTAAGATGTATCTATATTTTTAAGAAGGAATAAAGAATTTTTCTCTCCTTTATGACTTGATTTGATGTGATGATATAGAAAATAGAATCCAGAGGTAATGTGGACGTGAATTCATTTTTCTATTGATAATCTTCAAGTCAGCTAGGACTCAAAGACAGGATATCATATCTAAAAAGATGATATCTATGATAATAAGGATTTATCATAAACAAAGATACTTTTAAAATAGCTAGATTTTAAAAGACAGAATTGATGATTTGGATGGACTCCACGGAGGATTTTGAGTATTTATTATCTGTAGCTTTATTTACGAGAAAGTAAAGTAAATAAATGATAATAAATATAGGCTTTAAAAAGATTGATGAGTGAATAAGTATGCCTTTTCGAAGAAATGTCGCTTCGGTTCTCGAGACAGAGAATAAATGAAGACCTCTTCACGAGATAAAAGGAGATGAATGAACGAACATGCCTTTTCGAGGAAAGGTTGTTTCGATTCCTGAGACATAATGTTTGGCCTTTCTATCTATAAATAGTGTGGAACTTTTTTGAGAATATTATTTACCCCTTTCCTTTCATTTGTAAATATCTTCAGAAGATATGCCTAAGGAGGCAGAAGTTATCCCGAATATCGAAGCCGCCCTCGACACTCTTTTCGACGAGCCTCTGCCGCCTACTCAGTCAGAAGTAGAAGAAAGCTCGGGTGTTCCTGGACAGAAGCAGGACATTCTTGCCAAACTGGTAGAACCTGGGAGTACTGTCGAGAAAGAAGCTCTGAAAAAAGCTGCATGTGAATTGTTGGTGTCATCCAACAATAATATATTCGAGCTCCTTACAAAATTTGTCTTCGATCAGGAGGGCTCTTGTCCTCGTTGATTTTATGTATTTCCTTTTGTTTGAACTATGCAATAAAAGGAATTTTATTTACATTCTGATTCTCTGTGTTGATATCACTTTGCCTTCAAACATGATATTTCTTGAGAAATTTGCCATTAATGGACATCATGGCGACTCGACCATCCATACCAGTCAATTGGTAAGCTCCGTTGGTGAAAAAATTCCTTTCAACGTAAGGTCCTTCCCACTTAGCTTCGAATTTGCCTTTGCTCATGTGCGTCATAGTCTTAGGACGTCTGACGGTTAGAACTAGTTCTCCTTTCTGAAATGTCCGAACTTTAACGTTACGGTTGAAGGCTTTTGATCGACGAGCTTGGTATAACTCAATACGTTGTTGAGCTAGGAGCCGTTTCTCGTCAAGCGCTTCGAGCTCCTGAAGTCTCAGACGATCATTGTTTTCGGTTATGAGTTCATTGGCAATGGCAATCCTTAGGGAAGGGATCTGGATTTCCAATGGTAAGACGGCCTCACATCCATATAAGAAAGAGAAAGGTGTGCAACCTGTAGGAGTACGTACAGTAGTACGGTAAGCCCACAGACATTCTCCAAGCTTTTTACTCCAGTTTCGTTTGTTGGTAGAAACAAACTTCTTGAGGATTTTGATGATGGTATTGTTAAATGCTTCTGCCAATCCGTTAGCTGCAGGATTGTAAGATGTAGAAGCAATATTATCGATCTTGTTGTCATCGCAGAAACGAGTAAATTTCTGACTGATGAACTGTGGCCCATTATCATGAATGATTCGCCAAGGAATACCAAAACTGTAGATTACATGATGTTTAATAAAATTGATAACACTACTTGTCTTGACCTCAGCTAGAGGTATAGCTTCAGCCCACTTTGAGAAATAATCAATTATGGCCAATATGAACCGATGTCCTCGAGACGAGGGAGGGTTAATAGGACCAATGACATTCATGCCCCATGCTGCCGTCGGGTTAAGAAATTTTGGTGGTTGATGGATGAAGTTAGCATGGATTTGATATGCTTGGCACTTTCTTGCATACTCGATTGCATCAGATACCATCGAGGGCCAATAGTAGCCTATACGGCGAATACGATCCTGTAGTTTAGGACCAGGTTGATCTGCGCCATAAATACCATCATAAGCTTCATAAAGTATTTGTTTTTATTCCTCTCCTGTGAGATAGCGTAAGATTAAGCCGCCAAACGTTCGTCGGTAGAGTGTCTTTGTAGCATGATTATAATAGAATCTGAGTGACCACCAACGAATTGTTGTAGCTTCCTTAGGATCTTCGGGTAAGATATCATGGACCACGAAGTCTATGAAAGGAGTCCTCTAATCTTCACTGATAATACAAATTTCAATCGAATTGTTGAATTCCATGTTTGAGTTGTTGACTTCAATATTTAAGTTATTCTCAACGCAAAATAACTCTCTATTAGTTATGACGATCATCTGTTACCTTCTTACGGGAATTGTTAACACTGCTGCAAGATTAGCGAGTGCATCAACCTCTGTATTACACGCTCGGTGTACATGCTCGATAAAGAAGCCTTTGAATAAAGTAGCCATCTTGATCGCTGCATTATGATATAGAAGCAGATCTTGATGTCGAACGTCGTACGTGCCTCTAACTTGATTGACAATCAGCTTGGAGTCTCCATAAACTTCAAGATACTCAATATGTAATTGTTTAGCTAGCTGGAGATTGATGAATAAGGCATTGTACTCAGCCATGTTATTGGAATACGACTCATCTAAAGAATAAGCTCTTTGAATAGCTAACCCTTCTGGTGAGATGAGGACGATTCCAACTCCAGCAACAATAGTACCTTTTCGTCCGATTCTGGATGCACCATCAAAGAATAGATGCCATGTAAGAATTTCTTCTAAAATCAAGTTGGACTCCAAAGTTTTATCTGGAATCTCGTCGTAGAGTTTAGACGTTTTGGGAACTGGATGAGCTGCCAGAAAGTCAGCAATGGCTTAACCTTTAACAGACTTTTGAGGAACATAAACCATATCATATTGTCCTAACAATATGGCCCAAGTTGTAAGCCTAGAATTGAGTGTACTGGGCTTCTTCATCAGGACCCGGAGAGGGTTAACTCTATAAATAACATGAATAGTTTGGCCAGTAATATATTTTCTCGTCTTTTGAACATCAAACATCAAATCTAGACATTCTTTTTCCACTGGGGTGTATCGATGCTCAGCTCCAATCATTGTACGGCTAAGATAATAGATAGCATGTTCATGACCTTCTTTATTCTTCTGAGCTAATAGAGCACCTAGGGAATGGTCCATTGCTCGAACATGCATCAGGAAGGGTATTCCTGAGACTGGAGGCACTAGAACTGGAGGGTTCATCAAGTACTGCTTTATGTATTTAAATGCTTGCTGACATTCTTCAGTCTAAATAAAAGACACACCTTTCTTCATGAGTTGAGTGAACAGTCTTCAGCGTTCAGAGAGATTTGATATGAATCTCCTGATATACGCAAGCCGTCCCTGGAATCCTCATAGCTCTTTTAGGTTGCGTGGAGGACGCATCTCTTGAATGGATTTGATTTTCTCAGCGTCAACGTGTATACCTTTAGAGGTAATAACGAATCCAAGAAATTTGCCACTAGAGACTCCCAGGAATGACTTGGTGGGATTCATCTTGAGTTGATGCTGGCGCATTAGATCGAATATAGTTCTCAAGTCTTGAATGTGGTCTTCCTTTAGACGACTTTTGACAGCAATATCGTCAACATAGCATTCAACAGTCTTTCATAAATAATCACAAAAAATAGTATTCATGGTCCGCCGATAAGTTGCACCAGCGTTCTTAAGACCAAATGGCATGACAGTGTAGCAATAGGCTCCAAGAGGAGTGCGAAAAGATGTATGTTTCTCATCTTTCGGATGCATCTTGATTTGATTATATCCTGAAAATCCATCCATAAAAGATATACGTTCAAATCCGCAAGTATTGTCAATTATGACATCAGTGATCGGAAGAGAAAATTCGTCTTTGGGACAAGCTTCATTAAGGTCTGTAAAGTCAATGCAGACTCGAACTTTCCCTATTTTCTTCAAAACTGGGACAACATTAGCCACCCAGTCTGGATGTTATTCTTCTCTGACGAAACCATAGGTAATGAGTTTCTTGACTTCAGCTTCTATGGCGTCCATCATGTCAGGTCGAAATCGATGCTATTGCCGCTTGACTGGCTTCGTATTCAGCAGAATGTTGAGCTTGTGGGTAGCGATCTGAGGATCCAATCCCGGCATGTCTTCATAGCTCCAAGCGAATATATTAATATATTTCCTAATAAGTTGGATCAGTTCATGTTATTCTACTTCAGGGAAGCTTTTGCTGACAAATATTAGTTTTGGGGAAATTTAATCTCCAACATTGACTTGAACCAACTGATCTTCAGTGGATGGCTCACGTTTCTCGAAGTGAAGCTCTCATTGAGTATCTATCCTTTGTGACCAAGGATCAGATTCAGAGGCTTTGGCAAAGTCTTCGTCGTCTTCCGAGAACTCGGCAGTTACCATATTGGAAGATAGAGTCGTTCGATGGACATGCCCTATACTGGTGTCTGAATCCCAAGAAACAGAATCAGAAGAGTTAGATCGTTCTTCTTCATCGGATTCGGAGGCTTCTGGAGTCAGAATTGGTGAAGTATAACCCAGTCCCTGCTTCATTTTGCTGTAGTATTGTTGTGATTTTCCTTTTAGAGAAGGGACACGAATAGGAGTTCGCCTTCTTTTATCGCCATTGAGACCAACTTTAAAATTATAGCCCATCTTTTGAATGATATCTTTTGATTGTTGACTATAACGACGTAGTTGAAGTCTTCCGTTATCGTGATTTTCTTCTTCACTATCGGACATGATCTTCTGTTCTGTTCCTTTACTAAAAAGTATATGAAGTTCATCTTTCTTCCTGGAAGGAACTAAGAAGAAGGAGTCCTACTTTGGCTCGAGTAATACTTCGTTTTGGGAAGCTTGGACTACTCCTATGGTAAGTGGTTCAAAGTTATCTAACATTTTTAAATAACATCGAGTATAATAAAGAACATCAATATACTATAAAGGAGATGCTACTTTATTGATTTGTACATCGTCATTTACAATATGATTCTTAGCCTTAACAGAAGGCTTAGTAAGGTTGATAACCAGAGAAGGAGAATGAGGATTCTTGGCCTTAATAGAAGGCTTAGTAAGGTTGATAACCAGAGGAGGAGAAGGTGAAGGTTTATTATGACGTAGGTTGATAACTAGAGGCTCGAAAGGGGTGATCTCTTCTTATTCCCTTTCTATAGCAGGAAGCTATTTATTATAAGAGGAAAGATGTACAGTCAATGTCTGAGAAGAAGAGGGATGAATAGTACGTCCTTTGACGGGGATCATAAGAATATCTTTTGGAGTATCTTTCTGATCTTCCACACTATCCATCGCCAATACAACCTTCATGAACTCTTCCTTGTACATCCGAGAGTCAGTACAATACGCTTCATGCCCTTTAAAGGATTTAGGTCGGCTACTTCCTTTTGGACCTCTCCATTGACGTCTACATATTTGAAGCATTGATGTAGAGTGGATGGTAAAATGTTATGCTCATACAAAAAGGGTCTTCCCAGCCAAGCATTATAAGAGCCATGATTATCGATCGCGTAGAAAGTAACCTTTGTACGAAGATTGCCTATTTGAACTTTCAAGCGGATCTTTTCCAAAGGTTTACTTCTTCCAGAATTGAATCCCAGGATTGTCGTGATGGTTGTTAAAAGATTGTGTACAGGAATCTTTAATGCATCTAGTAGAGTCTTTGGCAAGATGCTAAGTGCAGATCCAGGATCGATCAAAATGTGATCAACCTTCATGGTTTCGACATATCCCGTGAAGTAGAGGGGTCGGTCATGACGATTATCTTCCAGCAACATATCATCTTGTGTAAAGGTCATATTTGGCATCAGCTTCATCACACTATGACAATGAAGGCATATTATAGGCTCTTCCTCTGGCTTCTTGAGGAATGTTAGACAAGTATTAGCTTGCATCAATGCTTCACTCAACGTTTCTCGAGTTTCCTTCGGAAGATGGAGTAGCTAAAAAATTGGCAATCTTGCTAGGGTATTAGTCAGCTGAGCCAGTATATCAAAGTTATACGGCTTCTCGAGTCCCAAAGTTAGAGTCTTCTTCAATACTTAATCAAAACGGACAGGTTATTTTTCTTTGTCGGCTGTCGTCGGTTTGGAAAGAGTTGGCTCTATTAAAGGTGATAAAGCTGATAGAACATTGCCAGCAGGAGAAGATGATGCTTGAGGAGCCTCCAGAGCTGGAGCAGGGTTTTTTTGACCTTCTGAATAGTCTCTTAGGTAAGGTTTCCCAGACCTGGTACCAGTTAAGGCTTCTTCTTCGAATATAGGTTCGAAGGACACCATACTGTAACTCTTTGTCTGGATCTTATTTCTGGAAGGTTTCTTTTGGCAAGATGAAGAGTTTGTCCAGTAACCTAAACCAACTCGAGATTGGTTGTGAGAAAGACATAGAGAAAGTGGTACAGGGAATCCCTTTCCATGGTTCAAACCAGAGGCCTTTTGTAGATCATATCCTATATTTGTCATTAGTTCACGAGACTGTGGACTATGCAGATGGAAAGCTGGTTGATATTTGGCTTCTGACTTTGACAATGTTGTCTCAGCAGAAAAAGAAGAAGAAGGATTATCTGCTGCCGAGATGAAGGTAGCAGTTAGAGGTGGAAGACAATGTTCACCCAACGAAATCATGTGACATGATTTATGTTTAGTTGCTTTCTTAGACTTGGTGGAGGAAGACGGTGTTTCAAAGTCAGCCACTAAATCTGGATGGATCCACATAATTTCCCCTTTGTCAGTAGACAGAGGAACAAGACCATCGGTGCGTGCAAGTGGAAGATTAACAATCTCCAGAGTAGTTCTCGGGATGGGGATGATGCCATCCTGCACAAGTTGGGCCAGAAAATCTCTAAATTGTAGAGAGACAACATTAGCCGTTATATTTTTCTCGTCTTGTTGGAGAATGATTGCACCGGAATTGACCATCTCCTGAATTTTACCCTTGAGCACATAGCATGCTCGAGTTGGATGTCCAATAAATCTGTGGTAAACACAATATTTAGGATGGTCAGTCTTACCAACTACCTCTGGCAATTTTGGTTCTGGCAGTTGAAGTTTATTGCTCTTGATCAGACAATCAAAGATACTCATGATAGCATCTTCATCAAAAGAGTATTCTTCTTCTGGACATGGTGTCCTTTGTGGTGGTATTGTTGGGGTAGATTTTGGCTGACGTACATTGATAGCTAGAGCTTCTTTGCCTTTGAGATTAATAGCCAAAGTCTCTTTGCTTTTGCGATTATTATGACGACCGTCGCTGTTGGTTCCAGAATGTTCATCTTTTTCAAGATTAGGCATTTGAATACCTAATTGTTTGAACTTGTCAGCGCTCTCTTCTGCTACTTTGGCGTTCACTATGAAGGAAGGCCAGTCCTAAAACTGTGTTGATCCCGTCCACATGCTGATTATAGGCAACAGGTTTGATTTGCAAGTGTCTATAGTCAAAGCATCTGGAGTTCTGAGAGACATTTTGAGTGCTTCACGGCAGAATCGTTCAATAAAACATTCAGTAGTATCATTTTGTCGTTGTTTGATTTTGATGAGAGCAGACACAGTCATGTCGTTGGCTCCCACATAAAATTGTTCTAAGAATATTTGTTTGAATCCAGAGAAAGAGGTTATACAACCATCTGGTAAACTACGATACCAGTCATATGCTGCACCAGCTAGACAGCCGACAAATACTCTAGTAAGAAGAGCATCATTTGGTTGAAGTTGATCAGTCATTACTTCAAAGTGATTGAGGTATTGACTTGGCGATGTGCTGCCATCAAACAGCATAATAGTAGGGGGTTTGTATTTATGAGGAAATTGGACTTCTTTACATTCTATGGGATAAGGATGTTTGATCCTAAGCTTCTGCAAGCCATCTTTTTGTTTGAAAGCTTCGAATTGAGTACGTAAAAGTTTTACGGCCTCATTGGTATCTTCTGTTGATTGTGGAGCAGTAGATTGATTTGATATGTTAGAAGAGGGTACTGCATGATAAGTACCACCCCCGGCACCAGATTGACTTGAAATAGCCTGTGCAGGGATGGAAGCGGTGTGAGGAGATTGTACCCCTAGATCAATATTGATGGAAGCTGATGTTGTCACAGGTTCTGAGTCGGAATCAGATTCGCAACTGGTGGAACTGTATGTTGTGCCATAATGACAGCATACATGCCTGTCATCATCTCAGCCATGTTCTTCAAACTAGCCTCTAAAGCAGTAATTCTTTGCTCTTGCTTGTTAGAACTGGAAACATCTTGATCTTCTGTGGCGACATAAGTAGTCACTTCTCTAGCTATTGAAGACGAGCTAGTAGAAAATATGGTTTTTTCGGAACTTTCACTATCAGCATCAAAGTCATATAAGGTGTCACCCCCACAATAAGTGATAGGGGTGTCCTGTTGACTGAGAGAATCTTGGTTGAAAGGAAGATTCTTTTGACCGATTGTGTCTCAGCTTCTTGATCTAGTATATTGGTATACTCCTTCGCCGGATTCATGAATCCGATCTAAGTATTGTTGACTGGGATTGTGGAATGCATTACGTCTTGGACATTTTCTACCCCGAGTGCTTCGATATGCCATATTGACAGAAGCATAGAGTAGTTCATCTTCGTCTACTAGGATAGGTTCAGGAGACTGAACATAGTTCAAACGGTCAAAGACAAACCACTTGGCTAATTGACAGCATCATTTGATAACAACTTCATGGTGGTGATTGCAATGATGTTCTTGTTGTTGGACCACTGCTGGACGGGATGGATTTGCAACCTTCCGCTTCTGTATCAAGAGTTCACAGAGATCATTGACAGGACGAAAAGAAGTTGCAAGAATATTGCCCTTGACGATATTCGGGACATGGTTCCTGTTCTTGAGGTGTCTCGTACCTTGAGTGTACAAAGACATGCTAAGCTGGTTAGCATAAGTCATAGGATTTTTCACCTCAGAATTCTTCCTCTGGTGCAAGTTAGCAACTGGTGCAGGTTGTGCTTGATACATTTTGTGTTTCCCCGAGGTTGACCCTAATTGGCACATGTTGATATAGGTGCGCAAGTCTGACAGGGGTGCTACTTGTGCATCTACTTGAGATACTAGTAGTTTGCCTTGTCTGGATCTTAAGATACGTAGGGTCGATAGATCCTGCCCTGACCTCTTTGGAGTAGGCATAATACCCTTTTGTGTAGAAAGTTCATTCTGAATAGAACCTATTTTTCTGACAGAGATTTAGTTGTCTCTGTTAAGGGGAGTAGGATTTTTATTTGAATCCACTTTTGTGTTGAGAGGCACAAAAGCGCAATCAGTAGTACTTTCCACCCAGTCAATGACTCGAGCAGAATAAGGAAAAGCCAAAGAGCATTTTTCTTGATTTAATGATTTCCTAGTAATTTTTTGACTTGATGACGAAGAGGGGGCCACTAAACAGTATTTCTCTTTACGTTGCGCTAATGCAGAGATGTGCGCAGGTTGCGCCTGAGTAGGAAAAGGCACAGGTTGCGCCAGGAAAGAAAAGGCCAAAGGGCGCTTTCCTTTGTTTTGTCCAGCAGAGGTACTGGATATATTTTTCTTCGAGTTCAGAACTGGAGGAGCAGAGGGAGTAGCCAAAAGGCTGTTTCCCTTCGGTTATGCCAAGGCAGGAATGTACGCAGGTTACGCCAGAGTAGGAACAGGCATAGGTTCTGCCACTTGAGAAAAGGCCAAAGGGAACTTTTCTTTATTTTGGATAGCAGTGTGCCGAGATGAAGTCTCCTTCGATTTCAGGATCGGAGAAGTGGAGGGGTTAGCTAAAAGGTTGTTTCCCTTAGGTTACACCAGGGCAGTGATGGGCGCAAAATGCACAGAGGCAGCAAGTTGTGCCGTCGAGGACTTAGGAGTCCAGAAAGAGCGCGTCTTGCTCTTAGCAGTGGCAGTAGTGCGCTTGGCACTCCCAGCATTGATCATGGCCTCGTAGGCTATCTGGTCGACTTGAACGGCCAAGGTCTTCTGCGTCTTGTCCATCGACGTAGTATCACATTGAGTTGTCACTTTCTCGTCAAAGGAAAAAGTCGTCCCCAGTAGTGTCGCCATTTTATTTACAAAAATAAAAAAGTTTTATTACAAACTGAGAAAAGAGTACAATTAATTTCTGAGGAAGTACAACTGTAGGAATCTGATCATAAGATGATCACTTTATCCCTTGGACGATGTGATATCGAAGACACGAGCCTATGGAGGATGCAACAGCACTTTAGCAGGATATTATGAGCATTCGTGATGCCTTGAGATTGATTTAAAACTCTATTTATAGAGTTCTTGAAATAACTGTTTAGCAGTTATTCTGGGTTGCGCGTACTTCAGGTTGTGCGCCTCCGGTTCACTTGTGCAAGTGGTTACACCAACTGTTGTGGACGTATGGCATCGTTTGATTGAGGTGCACTTGGTCGTGGGTAGTGTAGTGGGCACGTTCTACGAATTTAGTGGCTTGCGCGCCATGTCACTCTGTTCTAAATACTGTTTGATCACCTTGTACGAACTTCATCAGGTTGTATGTGGGCGTAATATAACAACTTGTGCGAGTGGTTGCACCAACTGCTATAGATGCGTGGCATCTTTTGATTTAGATGCGCGTGGTTGTGTGCAGTATAATTGGCACGCTCTACGAAGTTGGTGGCTTGCGCGCTACGTCACTCTGCTAAAAAGTTGATCGGGTAGCACCAACTAGCCAGATTGTGCATGGACACAACTCAAAAACTGGCACCTTTGACTGGATCTTCTATGTTGTACTGATTAATTCTCGTGCCACATAATGACTTGCGCGAACCAGCTGTCAGTATTAATTATATGCTGACAAAATCTTTTCGAGCGCCGCGTTGCACGTGATTCGAATGGATTTTTCTTAATATCTATGCTGTCAGTTGTCAGGTAATGATGATGCCGTTACAGCTTCTCGAGGAAGTAAGCCACGTAGCACTCGTACAACCTATCTCCTGTGCAACCTGATGTTGGTGCAACCTGATGCTGCGTAACTAGATGGTCTGGCGTAACATAATGATTTGGCACCACTTGATGATCGCACACTTTAATGGATGGCACAGCTTGATTTTTAGCCTCTACAACTTTGATCTTATTTTATTTTCAGTTATACATGTACATGTTGTTGTGTGTTATGATTAGATGCGTTAGGAGAGCGTCCAAGTGTGACTTGGGTGCCGTTGATGATGTCATCAATGACAGATAGTGGGTGTATGTGTGGCCTAGTGTGCTAGTAGACTTCCACATATTGAAGTTATTTTTCAATAACTTCTATGACTTGACATGACACGACACTTGGAGTGAGAGTTACACTAGTATTGACATGCACCATGTACTTGGCCGGTACAAGGGGTTTGTGTGACGGATCATATATGACTAGTTGTGTTAGTTAGAGGACTTACATGTGAGATACGAATCGTGCAAGTCATGGACATGATCTTGTACTACTCCTGGGCGGAGAAGACTATTAATAGACGTACGAGATTACCCTATCCTCATTAGCCTCACTTTTGTTATGGTATAGGCTATACTAGTGGATATTTCATTATCGTCTACGGACTAGTCTCCGGATTGGATGGAAGTATATATGCTAGTATATTCGCGATATTAGTTGATGATAATATCACTCCTTACCTACCTGTGCGATTCCAAAGTACTCTTCAAGTGCATACACTTAGATGGATAGTCTACCTTGTCAGTTATATTCATGTTCATGTATTTTACTTTTACTGTTCATATTGTGGCTAGTTGTTGTATCATGTTATGTCCCCTAAGGACCTGCTTCTTTTCCAGATCTGGATAAGTACCTTTATCCTACAGTTTATAGACCAGGCATCGAGCCCGGATATCTTGTAGAGGATATAGAGGTTGTGCCCGAGGAGTTTCCCTGATCCAGAAGTTGACAGCTGATTAGAGTCATGGACATTTTAACTAGCTAGCTATATCCTAACTATCTCTTTATTTCAGTATTTTACTATTCCAGTACTGTACTTTGTTTCAGTGGATATATTTCTACTGGACTTGATTAATTCAGATAGATCATGTATTTGATTATTTCAGACTTATATTTTATTTCAGTCAGACATGTATTATATTCTTCTGTGTTGAAGTTGTTATACTGTGGATGAGATTCTAGTATTGTTGATGTAGAGATGTTAGACTACCTGTGATTATTGTATTGTAGTTATAGGATACAGCATACCACGATTAGGATAAGTCCATTAAATTGGGGATACTTATTCTAGCCGTATAGTTGGCATGCTCATGTCTTCTTATATATTTTAGAACTGGGACATGACATATTTTACTTGACATTACCTTATAGCCATGACTAGTAGCATTACTCATACCCATGTGTCATCCCTTGTGCGTTTACTCTGTCTTTATTTCACTGCATGTTATTTATTGTTATTAGTGACATGTATATTATGAAATAACGTGTAGACAACTCTAGAGGGGGGTGAATAGAGTTTGTGTCGATAATCACCAAATAAAAATTAACTCTATATCACCTTCACAAAACAACTATCAAGATAGTAAATAAATCAGAAAAAAATATGAAAGTAAATAAAGATCAGAAGGGCATTGCCAGGCACAACAGTTTTAACCTGGTTTCCCTCGTAGAGGACTAGTCCAGGCCTGAGAACTCTAGCTCAGGATTGAAATCTACTATTTGTGAAATAGTATACAACCACGTGCCTTTACTCAGAAAAGCACGCCAACTTCTTACAGATTCGCAGGTGGTGAAACTTGGAATTGTCCAAGTGACTTTTCTTTTCAACTCTTGCACAAAAAACTTCTAGCTGAATCGCACTTGATCACCTTGGGGCTTAGAAAGTTTTGTGGCTAGTAGATTGGAAGAGTAAGGCTTAGGTAGTATAAGGCTTAGATGATTGAGAGTGGGAGATAGAAAGATGATGTGAAATGAGAGAAATCAAGCCTTATTTATACTACTTTGGGGAGGCAGAGTTCGGCCCGAATTCTGCCCCAAGAATTCAATTTTTTGAACGTTGGACTGCTTGTACCAAGCAGGCCCTAAAAATCAGTTCCTGGAAATCAGGGGACAGAGTTCGGCCCAAACTCTGTATGAGGGCAGAGTTTGGCCCGAACTCTGTGTGGGGGTAGAGTTCGGCCCAAACTCTACCTCCTAGGTGGCAGAATGGCCTTTGGGCTTTGTTTAGCTTGGTGGAGCTTGGGCTTGGTTCAGGAATTGGTCTGTTTGTATGATAGAGCTTGGAGAGATATGTCTAGGGGTTGAGATGACACAGTGCGACTCAACGTACACATTCTCCTAGACTCAATAAATTAAAAATTACAGACTTGGAACAAATAGAAAAACTAAGAGCCCTTTGATGACGCCTTTCTTCTGATATTTGAGCAGACCTGAAGACGTCTTTTCCTTGATAGTAGTCGTCCAAAGATAAAAAGATCTGAAAATCTGAATACCTTTCGGGGGCTTCGTCCCTGAACCCCCGATAGGGGGCGCTGCCCCCTCGACCCCTGTCCGCTGACCGGGCAGCGGAACCCCCGATTCGAGGCCCCGGATAGGTCGCTAGGCGGTTCGGAGAAATCTTTTTGTATGACGCCATCTTTGGTCCATCCTTGCCTATGTCCTGGTTTGATTATGTTTGATCATGCTTACTGCATGTCTACAAATACTTGTTATACGAGCAAAATATGTTGCAGTACGATACAAGCATGGCAATATAATATAGGACAATTAAGACAATGCTAAGTTTAAGTAGCAACAAGATAGTGAGTATATGAATATTAGTGACATCATTATGTTAAACTTAATTTGATTAGCCTTATTCAAAACACACGATGTAATCATTGGGCTAACATATTATGTATCTTGCTAGTCCCGTGATGTCCTGGTGATCTCTCCAGGTTATTGCTAAATTTGCTTCATAGACTAGATGGTGATTGAAGATTGCATCTTCAGGACTTCAGATATAAATATTTGATGATATCGTTATTATGATCCTCCGACATTATATTTATTTTTTGTTACTTTCTTCTGCTGTTATGGCTTAGTTTTACAAGCTTTATTATTCTCTATGAGCTTGTTCAGACAATTGTAATAGAGTCTTATCAACTTTATTATATATTGTCTACTCTTGGTTATTTGTAGGATCCGGTGTCTTAATGCCTGATCAATATTAGTGCACTTGGTCTTAGGATGGATTTACCTTCAGAGGTTTGAGATATAAAATTATCATAATGATATATAGATATAACTACCCGATGTAGATAGCTTATACTTATTTGAGCTGGGTTGGAGTCCATTTGATACGTAGCTGGCATGTTTACGTATCCTAGTCCTATGTATTTTGGGACAGAAGCATTACATATTTTTTTTGG
This sequence comes from Iris pallida, assembly GCA_029216955.1. Taxonomy (NCBI): domain Eukaryota; kingdom Viridiplantae; phylum Streptophyta; class Magnoliopsida; order Asparagales; family Iridaceae; genus Iris; species Iris pallida. Next base: position 6,175,138 of record JANAVB010005798.1, read on the forward strand.
TGGCCTATGTAGGTCTAGTTAGTTGTTTCGATTACGTTACTGTACCGAGCGGTCCTACGAATATGATTAAACCCTTAGGAATCTCAATCCAAAACTGCCTTGACAATTATTTTAAAAAATTCTCTATCAACCTTGAACTTTGTATTTGCTCTCGACTATTCTTCCTTTATTTTCTCGTACCATTGCTTCTCGTCCCTTCCTATTTCAGAGTGATGAATGATCGTACTCTATAGAATTTGTCAAAATTCTTAGGTTATAGTGTAAACTAGTGGTTTATTGAATCCTGGTATTACGCCCCAGAACCAGAATACTGGAGAGCGGGGGAATGACTCAGCCAGCTACGTATTACGGGTAGATGAATACCGTATAATACGATCAATGCTGTCTAATAAGACGAGGGGGTGCATACTACATAAAAGTCTTACTATGGTCACTTCCCATCTATTGTCTCAATCATTCAAACAAGAAACAGAAATAGAGAACATATAAGATAAAGCAGTAAGGCATCCCAAACGCTCAGTCAAAATGTTCTGATATCTGGCTTTACAAAATACAGCCAGATGATGTAGTAAGTATACACAATTGTTATCAGCTGCAGCCTGACTTAGTTACAATTATGCAAAAGTAGGTACAAGACAATCCGACTAACATGTCGGTGCCAAACGGCAAAGTATAAAGTATTTAACAAAATGAGCAGGGAAGTAAGAAAACCCACTCGAGCCCTCCTGCGATCATCCCTCTAGTGTTGACCATCGTGGAGGTAGAAGTAAGCTGGATCCTCGGGGACCGGCTCTAAATCTGGCCATGCAAAACCAGAGAGGTTAGACCTCTAACAGCAAGTACCGCAAGGAAGCACGATATGAAGGATAAAACCAGTAAATAAAAGAATATAATAATAGATCTCCGCTTGCCACTGGGATTCACATAATATCACGACACTTCGAACCAACCTCCCAACCAAACAAGGACAGAAGTTGGCCCGTCATGTCCTGACATTCTGATCATCTCAGTTAGGTAACAGAGTAGGTACAGTACACAAACAAATCAACTTAAACGGCCATCCAACTCCTACGGCTTACTACTGTGAGTTCCAAGTTATCCTGGAATTATGCAATAAGGATTCCTCAGTTCTTACTATGTGCAAGCAAGGCTAGTTTACCCAGTCAATCAATTGTGCCAATCATGAATTAGACGAGTCCCAGCAGGACGCCCGTCATCAATATACAATATACAATATATAATATAACCAGATACTGCTCCCTGCCCTTGTGACAGATTTGCAGTATCTGTGGGGACCAGCCGGCCTGTCGGGCACTACTAGTCCCAAGAGGGCTGCCATGTAAGAACTCGGGAATCCATTCTCTCCATACAATCATTATTTTATTTAACTTAATAGTTTTTACGTTAAGTGAAATCCTATGTCGTGGGTCATGGTCATTCAAATGAGTACTTTTGTACGGGGTACGATATGCACAACTCTACAATAATACCAGCGCGGTTAGGTTGCAGGTCTTACATAGCGTAATACAACAATCAAAACTAACCACGGAGTAATCATGCCTTGACCATAAAGTACACATGCTGCTTTTGTAAAATAAATAAATAAATAAATTGAAGCCTGCATGTGCCTGTATGTCAATATTCGGGATCAGCCAGTCGATTACAATAGTTCATAATTAATATGAACGTGTCTCATTCATTCGTTTCAATAAGACGACTAGCCAGCCTCTTAGTTCCAACTAGGAACGCATGATCAATTATTAATCGAGATAACCAATAATGTTATTTTAATGTTCAGACAATAATTACGTTAATAAATGCCAAGGCAGTCAATTAATGTCAATCGATGTCAATCAATGCCATTTGGAACAAGAATCAGCCAAGAAGGCATTTAGAATCAGAGTTCATGCGGCCAAGGAAATTTAAACTCATGCGGCCGGACAAGGATGATTCCATGCGGCCGGAAATGAGTAGTCCCATGCGGCCAAAATCTGTAAGCCTTAGGCGACTAGAACTAAAGGGGTCTCAAGCGGCTATGGTTAAAATGAGACCATGCGGCCAGGGGAAATTTTATGAGGCTGGGGAATAGCAATTCCCATGCGGCTCAAAAATGACATGCGCCCATGCGGCTCAACTGTCATGCGCCCATGCGGATCAACTGACATGCGCCCATGCGGCTCGATATGACATGCGCCCATGCAACTCGAAATGACATGCGCCCATGCGGCTGAACATGGGACAAGCCTATATGCGGCTAAGGAAAACCAAATTCATGCGGCTAAGAATAAGTGCAACCCTATATGCGGCTAAAAGGTCATGCAGCGTCATGGGGCCGAGAATGATCAGTGCCATGCGGCTGCGGGACAACGTACACTGATGCGGTTAAGAAAAACTAAATTCATGCGGCCAGAGTAACGTGCGCCTATGCGGCTAAGATTGGAACAGTCTCATACGGCTCAAACAAATGAACGCATACGGCTGGAAAGTCCAGGTCCATGCGGCCAGACTGCCCATGCGGCCAAAATGCCCCTGCGGCCAGGGTGACTTGCCGCATGAAGACTCATGCGGTCAAGCGTTGCTACGTGGCCATAACTGTTCTTCTTCTCCATTGTCCGAGAGGAAGAACCATGGGAAGCCATTGCTTCCAAGCTCCATAAATCCTTCATTCTAAGCCCAAATCTGAACTTCCATAGGTCAAAATGGGGTAGAACAAAATTCTCTACAACATGGAACCATCAAAACTTGAAGATAACAAAGTTTACTAGATCAAAACCTAAGAAATCTGAAAATGCATCAAACTTAGATCTACAATAAATAAGCCATGGAAATTGAAAATGCCAAGTACTAAAGAGACTTAGAATCAAATAAGGAAGATGATGGAACAAGAAAAATGGGGATCCATCAAGAAGCAAGTTGGCACTTGCCTAGCTCTGCTAGGTTGGTGGAAGAGTTTAAGAAGAAGGAGAGTAATGGTGAAGTAATGAAGAGAGAGAAAAGGGGATGAGCTTTAAATGGAAGGGGTGGTGGTAGGTGGGGGTTTGAGAGGAACCAACTAAGCTAAACCAGACCAAACCGAATCCAAAGCAAAGCAAAAAGTAAAAATGCAGCAATAAAATTGCAGAAAATTAATTAACATGAAATTAAAGGGGTTTTAACTACAGAACAATACATGATAAATATTAAATAAATATATTAAAGCAGTACATACATTAAAAATATGTATTCTGGGAACGGGAAGTGACATCTCTACCCTCCTTTAAAAAAATTTCGTCCTCGGAATTTCAAATCCAAGCACGGTAGGAATATCAAAACTAAACTAATCTAGGTACAAGAAACTTGAGCAAGCAATCATTCTTCAATGTTAACTAGCAGATAACATATCTATATTTACAATCTACTATATTAAGTAGTTCTATCCAAGGGGTGACAAGCATGAGGGGTTAAGGCAATCAAGGCACACGGAAAGAAATATACCTTGTGAGTCAAACAGATGTAGATACCGTGATCGAATATCATCCTCACGTTCCCACGTTGACTCCCCTAAAGAGTGATGACCCCAAGCAACCCATACAAGGCTAATTGTTCGGTTCTTGAGTATCTTCTCTCTTCGGTCCAAAATGGACACAGGCTACTCCTCGTAAGACAAGTTGGTACCAACAACCAACTCAGAATGATCAAGGATATGGCTTGGGTCCGATACATACCTTCGTAACTGGGATACATGAAATACGTCATGCACCTCTCGTAACGAAGGTGGAAGGGATAAACGATAAGCAACATCGCCTATCCTATCAAGGATAACAAATAGGCCCACGTACCGCGGACTCAACTTCCCGCGAACGCCAAATCTAATGACCCCACGAGTAGGTGAGATCCGCAGGAACACGTGGTTCCCAACAGAAAACTCTAGCGGCCTACGATGCTGGTCCGCCCAATGACGATGCCGATCCTGCACAACTCGAAGTCGCTCTCTAATTCCCTTAAGCACTTCTTCTGTCTGAACAATCATTTCTGGGCCTAGCATCTTCCTCTCCCCGATATCGTCCCATGCTAACGGCGACCTACACTTCTTACCATATAGTACTTCGAATGGTGCCATCTGGATACTAGCTTGATAGCTGTTATTGTATAAAAACTCAACTAAGTACAGGTGGCTCTCCCAAGATCCTCCAAAATCTAGGGTGCAAGCTCGCAACATATCTTCTAAAGTCTGAATTGTTCTTTCTGATTGCCCGTCCGTCTGTGGATGGTAAGCCATGCTAAATCTTAACTTGGTGCCCAGACTATGATGTAAGCTCTTCCAGAAATGTGATGTGAAATGGGTATTTCTATCTGACACATTACTGACAGGGACTGCATGCTGCCTGACTATCTGTTGCATATACAACTCTGCCAACTTTTCTGTAGATTGCCCTACTCTGAAAGGGAGAAAGTGTGCTACCTTTGTAAGCCGGTCCACTATCACCCAAATAGCATCCTTACCACTTGGTGATCTCGATAAACCGATCACAAAGTCCATTGTGATGTGCTCCCACTTCCATTCCGGGATAGGAAGTGGCTGCAATAATCCAGCTGGCCTCTGCTGTTCTGCCTTCACTTGCTGACATACCAAGCAACGGAAAACGAATCTAGCTATCTTCCTCTTCATTCCGTTCCACCAGAAGTGCTGCTTGATATCTTGGTACATCTTGGTCCCTCCAGGGTGTACAGAATATTGAGAACTGTGAGCTTCTGTCATAACCTCCTGTCTGATATCTCTACTAGGCACACATAGGCGTGATCCAAACCTAAGCGTACCATCTTCATGAATTCTCATCTCCTTCCTGAGTCCTGACTCACATTCTGCTATAAACTTCTGAATCCTTGGGTCCTGTGCCTGAGCTGCCTTGATCCTGTCTACCAAGTCAGATTGAACTCGTAGACTTGCCAGAATTCCTACATCGCTAGGAAGTATAACTTCTATGCCCATCTCCTGAAGGTCTTCTAAAATGTGCTTCTGTGTTGTCAACATAAATGCGTCGCCTCGTCTGCTGAGAGCGTCTGCTACCACATTAGCCTTATCTGGATGATACTGAAGCTCCACGTCATAATCCTTGATCAACTCCAACCATCTTCTCTGTCTCATGTTCAGCTCCTTCTGAGTAAAGATGTACTTCAAACTTTTATGGTTCGTGTACATGTCCACTCGGTCACCATATAAGTAATGTCTCCATAGTTTTAAAGCAAATACTACTGTCGCCAACTCCAAGTCATGAGTTGGGTAATTCTTCTCGTGGTCTCGAAGCTGCCTAGATGCATACGCTATCACCTTCCCATGCTGCATGAGGATACATCCAAGTCCTTTACCTGACGCATCACAATAAATGGTAAAACCTCCGGGTCCAACTGGTAATGTGAGAACATGCGCTGATATCAACTTCTGCTTCAAGGTCTCAAATGATGCCTGGCACTCTGTCGACCAGACGAATGGCATATCCTTCCGTGTCAAGCGGGTCATGGGTGCTGAAAGCCTTGCAAAGTCTGACACGAACCTTCTGTAATATCCTGCTAATCCCAAGAAACTCCGTATATCAGCTACGGTCTTGGGTACTGGCCAACTCTCCACTGCTTCTACCTTCTTGGGATCCACTACTACTCCAGCTCCTGATATGATATGACCCAAAAATAAAATGTGATTCGTCCAGAACTCACACTTGCTGAGCTTGGCATACAACTGGTTCTCTCTCAGAACCTGTAACACTGTCCTGAGGTGGTCTTCATGCTCCTCTTCACTGGCAGAGTACACAAGAATGTCATCGAGAAACACTACGACAAACTGATCTAGGTATGGCATAAAGATGCGGTTCATCAAGTCCATAAATATTGCTGGAGCATTGGTCAAACCAAACGACATTACCAAGAATTCATAATGCCCATACTTCGACCTGAATGTTGTCTTAGGAATATCCTCCTTCCGAACCCTCACCTGATGGTACCCTGAACGAAGATCTATCTTGGAGAAAACTCTAGCCCTGCTCAACTGATCAAATAAGTCGTCGATCCTTGGTAGTGGATACTTGTTCTTTACTGTTGCCGCATTAAGCTTCCTGTAATCAATGCACAATCTGGATGATCCATTCTTCTTTACTACAAGTACCACTGGTGCTGTCCATGGCGATATGCTAGCTTGGATGAACTTCTTCTCCTTCAGTTCCTCTATGTGCTGGTATACCTTGGCCTGCTCCGAATCCGCCATTCTGTAAACTCGATCTGATATCGGTTTAGTTCCAGGTGCCAATTCTATGCTGAACTCAATATCTCTAACTGGTGGTAGCCCTGGAAGTTCTTCGGAAAATACATCTAAAAATTCATCAACTACCTTCGGAACTTGAACTTCTTCCATTGCCGTTATTACTCTCTGCTCTTGCTGAGTTGCCTCTGATATGACTAAGGTGAATCTCTCCATGCCTGGAATATCAAAAGATACACTCCCACTACGACAATCTATTGTCGCATGACTGTCTTTCAGCCAGTCCATGCCTAAGATAACGTCAAAATTTCCAACAGGAAATTCTATCAACTGGGCGGGTAAGGAATGCCCGTAAACTACAATACTACACGCTAGAATGACTCTACTAACTCCTATGAGCCCATTACCAGTGAGTATGTTTTACCTCCTTGGCAATGCCTCGAACTCCATTCCTAGCCGTGTCGTAAATTGTGTAGATATAAATGAATGGGATGCTCCCGAATCAAACAATGCTACTGCGGGATATGAGGCGACGAGAATGTTACCTGCCACAACATCTCCTGATGCTAATGCCTCTTCCAAGGACAGGGTGAATGCCTGCCCTCGACCTCCTTATTGGTTTCCATGCTGTGGCCTAGCCTGGTGCTGCTGCTGGCCCCTTCTTTGATGATGCTGGGGTGGTCTATGCTGGTGTTGCTGCATCGACGGTCCCAGCTACCGAAACATCTGAGCCTGCGGCATTAATGGACGTTGGGCCAATGGTCTCACTGCCATTGCTGGTCCTCGATACTGTCCTGCCCCTGGTGCTGGCAGAGCAGGAAACTGCTGCACCGGCCCTCCTGACCTTGAATTCATGGGACATGTGGTAACCCGATGATCTGGATTTCCACATATCAAACACAGTCCGTTTAATGCCCGACACACATCTCTAGTGTGTCCTATCTTTCCACAATAAGTACAGCCCTCTGGGGGTTGCTGGTTCTTCTTCTGTTGCTGCTGCTGCCTGGGTGGAGCTGGCCCTCGCATCGCCACATCGTGGATGTGAATGCCAGGAGATGGTGTAACTCGGGGCGCTGCTCCCCCTCCTCCTTCAATCTGACTGTGGGATCTTTTCTGACCTCCGGTCCTTGCCATGATCCTCTGAATGGTGATCTCATGCCTTCGGGTCGCCGTCAATACTTCGTCAAAAGTCTGATAATTGTGCCCCTCTATCAATTATAAGAGCTCAAGATGAAACCCTTGCTGGAACCTCATCACCCTCTGGCGCTCTATTGCTACCATCTCTGGGGCAAACCTGCTGAATCTGCAGAACTCCGCTGTATAAGCATCTACCGTCTTGCCGGCATGCTTGAGGTTGATAAACTTCTGTTGTAGCTCAAACTGCGCCACAACTCTATAGTACTTCATCTTGAATCTTGCTGTGAAATCGTTCCAAGCAACGGGACGTCTGATACCTACTTCCTCTGATTCCCACCAATCACGTGCGAGATCCTGAAGTAACAACTTCACCTGATCCACGCGTTCCTCTGCCGGTACCTTAGCGGCTGTCAAAATAGCCTCAATATCCTTAAGCCATGCATCTGCTGAGATGGCATCCTCCGTGCCCTCGAAACGGCGGGGGTTGTACTTGCAAAATCTGGTTGATGCTCCTGAATCTGGCCTCGCCCCTCTTTCCAATGCCGTCTACAATCCTTGGTTGAGTAGTACATTCTGCTCTTGTAACTGAGTATGCATGCACTGCTGGGCTAACATCTGGTGTTGCTGAGTAGCCATTATTCCTCTCATGATCTCCAGAAGAGCCGGTGTGTCCACTTCCACGGGGGTAGGTAGAACTATTGGTGGTGGTGGAACCTCTGGATACTGCGATCCAGCTGCTGCTTCCACTATCACTTCTTCTTGAATAGTCTCTTGAGTTAGTACTGGCCCTTGTGGCTGACTAACCTGGTCACGTTGTCTGTGCTGTCCATGTTGTTGCTGTCCAGCTCTGACAGGTGCGGACGAAGTGCCCCTAAGAAAAGGGACAAGAGAACAATCAAACGACCGGACATGAAGGATCAACGAAGTCAAGGGATACTGGAATGTCAAGTTGGAGTTGGGAATCAACGAATTTATGAGATCAAGGAGGAACATATGTGTTTGAGACATCCTATTAAAACACCCCACAAGTCTGAAATTTCGACCTGCATGGGCCACCACTAAAACCTAGTCACGCCCCAGAATCAGAATACTGGAGAGCGGGGGAATGACTCAGCCAGCTACGTATTACGGGTAGATGAATACCGTATAATACGATCAATGCTGTCTAATAGGACGAGGGGGTGTATACTACATAAAAGTCTTACTATGGTCTCTTCCTATCTATTGTCTCATTCATTCAAACAAGAAACAGAAATAGAGAACATGTGAGATAAAGCAGTAAGGCGTCCCAAACACTCAGTCAAAATGTTCTGATATCTGGCTTTACAAAATACAGCCAGATGATGTAGTAAGTATACATAATTGTTATCAGTTGCAGCCTGACTTAGTTACAATTATGCAAAAGTAGGTACAAGACAATCCGACTAACATGTCGGTGCCAAACGACAAAGTATAAAGTATTTAACAAAATGAACGGGGAAGTAAGAAAACCCACTCGAGCCCTCCTGCGATCATCCCTCTAGTGTTGACCATCGTAGAGGTAGAAGTAAGCTGGATCCTCGGGGACCGGCTCTAAATCTGGCCATGAAAAACCAGAGAGGTTAGACCTCTAACAGCAAGTACCGCAAGGAAGCACGATATGAAGGATAAAACCAGTAAATAAAAGAATATAATAATAGATCTCTGCTTGCCACTGGGATTCACATAATATCACGACACTTCGAACCAACCTTCCAACCAAACAAGGACAGAAGTTGGCCCGTCATGTCCTGACATTCTGATCATCTCAGTTAGGTAACAGAGTAGGTACAGTACACAAATAAATTAACTTAAACGGCCATCCAACTCCTACGGCTTACTACTATGAGTTCCAAGTTATCCTGGAATTATGCAATAGGGATTACTCAGTTCTTACTATGTGCAAGCAAGGATAGTTTACCCAGTCAAATAATTGCGCCAATCATGAATTAGACGAGTCCCAGCAGGACGCCCGTCATCAATATACAATATATAATAGATAATATAACTAGATACCGCTCCCTGCCCGTGTGGCAGATTTACAGTATCTGTGGGACCAGCCGGCCTGTCGAGCACTACTAGTCCCAAGAGGGCTGCCATGTAAGAACTCGGGAATCCATTCTCTCCATGCAATCATTATTTTATTTAACTTAATAGTTTCAACGTTAAGTGAAATCCTATGCCGTGGGTCATGGTCATTCAAATGAGTACTTTTGTACAGGGTACGATATGCACAACTCTACAACGATACCAGCACGGTTAGGTTGCAGGTCTTACATAGCGTAATGCAACAATCAAAACTAACCACGGAGTAATCATGCCTTGACCATAAAGTACACATGCTGCTTTTGTAAAATAAATAAATAAATAAATAAATTGAAGCCTGCATGTGCCTGTATGTCAATATTCGGGATCAGCCAGTCGATTACAATAGTTCATAATTAATATGAACGTGTCTCATTCATTCGTTTCAATAAGACGACTAGCCAGCTCTTAGTTCCAACTAGGAACGCATGATCAATTATTAATCGAGATAACCAATAATGTTATTTTAATGTTCAGACAATAATTACGTTAATAAATGCCAAGGCAGTCAATTAATGTCAATAGATGTCAATCGATGTCAATCAATGCCATTTGGAACAAGAATCAGCCAAGAAGGCATTTAGAATCAGAGTTCATGCGGCCAAGGAAATTTAAACTCATGCGGCCGGACAAGGATGATTCCATGCGGCCGAAAATGAGTAGTCCCATGCGGCCAAAATCTGCAAGCCTTAGGCGACTAGAACTAAAGGGGTCTCATGCGGCTATGGTTAAAATGAGACCATGCGGCCAGGGGAAATTTTATGCGACTGGGAATAGCAATCCCCATGCGGCTCGAAAATGACATGCCCCATGCGGCTCAACTGTCATGCGCCTATGCGGCTCAACTGACATGCGCCCATGCGGCTCGAAATGACATACGCCCATGCGGCTCGAATAACATGCGCCCATACGGCTGAACATGGGACAAGCCTATATGCGGCTAAGGAAAACCAAATTTATGCGGCTAAGAATAAGTGCAACCCTATATGCGGCTAAAAGGTCATACAGCGTCATGGGGCCGAGAATGATCAGTGCCATGCGGCTGCGGGACAACGTACACTGATGCGGTTAAGAAAAACTAAATTCATGCGGCCAGAGTAACGTGCGCCTATGCGGCTAAGATTGGAACAGTCTCATGCGGCTCAAACAAATGAACGTATGCGGCTGGAAAGTCCAGGTCCATCGGCCAACTGCCCAGCGGCCAAAATGCCCCTGCGGCCAGGGTGACTTGCCGCATAAAGACTCATGCGGTCAAGCGTTGCTACGTGGCCAGAACTGTTCTTCTTCTCCATTGTCCGAGAGGAAGAACCATGGGAAGCCATTGCTTCCAAGCTCCATAAATCCTTCATTCTAAGCCAAATCTGAACTTCCATAGGTCAAAATAGGGTAGAACGAAATTTCTACAACATGGAACATCAAAACTTGAAGATAACAATTTACTAGATCAAAACCTAAGAAATCTGAAAATGCATCAAACTTAGATCTACAACAAATAAGCCATGGAAATTGAAATGCCAAGTACTAAAGAGACTTAAATCAAATAAGAAGATGATGGAACAAGAAAAATAGGGATCCATCAAGAAGCAAGTTGGCACTTGCCTAGCTCTCCTAGGTTGGTGGAAGAGTTTAAGAGAAGGAGAGTAATGGTGAAGTAATGAAGAGAGAAAAGGGGATGGGCTTTAAATGGAAGGGGTGGTGGTAGGTGGGGGTTTGAGAGGAACCAACTAAGCTAAACCAGACCAAACCGAACCCAAAGTAAAGCAGAAGTAAAAATGCAGAAATAAATTGCAGAAAATTAATTAACATAAAATTAAAGGGGTTTTAACTACAGAACAATACATGATAAATATTAAATAAATATTAAAGCAGTACATGCATTAAAATATGTATTCTGGGAACGGAAAGTGACATCTGGTTGCTTTATAGATAAGATGGGATTAGATGCCATATGCCATAGATATCTAGTGGTATAGATTTTTCAACTGATGGGGTAGTGTGACCAAAGGTGGATAGACGACCTCCAGGCACGATATGATTCATTGGTGGTAAATTAATGATTGAAATGATTGATGAAGTTATTAGGAATTTATAAACTTGAGTGGAAAGAGATTGGGTTTAAATTTATACTTGGAGGAGCGAATAGGGGTAAATTTATAGTTTTATGATAGGAACGTTGAATAGAAAATTGTTTAAGGATTGATTGTTATTTGCTTGATTTGGAGAGACAATAGTGATATAGTGTACCCCTTTAAACTATTCCTAGTTATGTTAGTGAGCCTTATTTAATTTCTAGGACAAAATTCCTTTAAGTTGGGCAGATTGTAAGCACCCTAATTTTTGGAAATTATTTTTCATATTTTATATGATTTTAAATTTATTGAATTTATATTTTGTTATTAATATGACTATAGATGTAGTTTTTTGTAGCTTGATTTTTGGAGCACAAGAAATGTCAATCTTTCGAACATCCATCATGAGTTTTGATGTAGACAAGTCCACCTTGAATTTGATATGTCATGTCCCATCCAAACTTATTTCCTAACATTATTTTAATTTTGCGCAACTTTGGGTCAATTTAGGCTATTTGACCGTTTACCGTAATAACTTTCGACTGAGTTGGGGACTCGATATCGAGCGAACCATTTGACCCAATATATGGTTTTGACCCAATTTGAGCCTACGACACACATGCTAAGGGGTGCCCCTCAATTGAGTTTTCATGTGCTATTTATGTTTAAATGGCACACAAAACCCAATTAATAAACTCTTGGAGTCTATTTCGGTTCGACAAACACCATACCGTCTCCAACTAGGTCGACGAGCCTCGGTAGAGTCTATGTCAGGTTGCCATGACCTAGTGGAGTCATTTTGTATTTATTGTTGGGATGTTATATAGCCAAATAGGTTTAAATACAATTTTGTATATTTTATCTATATATAGATATCTATATAATATAAAAAAAAAAAAAAATATATATATATATATATATATATATATATATAATATATATATATATATATTTGTATTGTATATATTTATAATATTAATATATATATATATTATATATATATATATATATATAAAATATATATTATATATAATATATAATTATATATATATATATATATATATCTATATATATATATATATATATGATTATATTAATAGCCTAATCTATATATATGGCCTCAGTCATGGTTTAAGTTTGAGATGCATATCGACTAGGAATATAGACACGGCTAGTGTATTTGTGTGCTATGACTATGTTTTAGCCATGGTAGGGCAGACTGAGCCATATGTATTCTTACCAGGAAAATAAGTCAAATTGTGACTTGAACCCTATAAATGGTTTAGTTAGTATTATTAAGAATTTTGACTTTATAGAAAATTCGGTTGTACCAAACGTCCGACTTGACCCGAACCAACCCCAACTCATGTGATCATGTAGTGCTCCAAAAATGTCCATGTATATGTATATTTTATATTTATTTTTTAAATTTATTTTAATGTTCCAAATAAATATTATATTTTTTATAAGGAATATATATGTGGGTGTGTGTGTGTGTGTGTGTGTGTGTGTGTGTGTGTGTGGTGTGTGTGTTGTGCGCGCGCTATTAAATTGACATGGTTTAATATGAGATTTTTAGAATATTTTGTTGATTTTTCTGTAGACCAAGCCTTGTCATCTCTATATATTAGATATCCTTATAATGACTATAGATTTAGAGAATCTTTCACTTCTCTTAGATAATCTATTCATCTCCCTAAAACAAGCAAAGCCACATACATGCATACCTTTTCATCTCCCCACCGCCTCTCTCTCCTTCTACAACTCTAGCATATATATATATATATATATATCTATATATATATATTATATAGATATATATATATATATTATATATAATATATATATATATAGTATATACGGGTTGTGGTGTACTGGTAACACCACCGTGCACTAAGGGGGCGGGCGGGGTCGATTCCTGGGGGTGTCGGGCTGACTTAGCTTAAGGGGGACGGTAGGTAGGTAGTAGTATTATATATATAGATATATATAATATATATATATATATTATATATATATATCATATATAATATACAGAGAG
>JANAVB010005798.1:6226778-6359278 GCA_029216955.1 Iris pallida
ACGCTTAAGGAAAACTGAGCCTATGCTGAACCTTGAATCTGCCATACGCTTAAAGAAAATTGAGCGTATACTGAGCCTTGAGTCTGCCATACGCTTAGTAAAAACTGAGCGTAAGTTGAGCTATACGCTTAGTAAAACTGAGCGTATGTTGAGCTGTACGCTTAGTAAAAACTGAGCGTATGTTGAGCTGTATGCTTAGTAAAAACTGAGCGTATGTTTAAACTTTATCATCTCTTGACATTGAAGATTTCTAATACTTTATTCTTCATTTGCAGTGGATATTCTGGCTCAGAAAGCAGAATTTGAAGGAAGTATGGGAAATAATTATAGAAGTGATTTATTACATGTTCGTTTTCTCCAATTTGACGGACCTTCCACAAGAATAGCTCTGTTGACCAATCAGGAAGATGATACTTTGCTGAACCTGATGAGTGGACTACCGTTACAGAGTGTAGATGGTGTTGCCCATTTGAAGCCAGTATTCCTTTTTGGAGATGCTATTGATATGAACTCCCAACCTGCTCTGGACAAAGTATCATACAGTTACTATAGGGATGGTGATGTAAATCAGCCTATGTATTTGACTGGTTTGACAAAGAGTATCAACATAGCCCGTTTATTCCATTCGGGCCAGCAAAGACAGATGAAGTGGGATATTACTCCATCCCGACAAGCTAAGGCTGGGTGGATTGGATATCGTCAAGGAAGGTTCCGCAGTGGTACTGAACCACATGTCACATCTCTGCGAGGACTGTTACCTACCACCATCCCTCCTGAGGACTCGGTACTGCTGAAGCCAGTCAGAGTCCCAATTTTTGCCAACGAATTTGCTCAATTAAAGAATGCCATCTACCCAAAACAGTCAATGAGGCTGACTGGTCTAGTAAATCCAGAAAACACTAGATGGACTGCTCTAGTGAGATGGATTTTGCAGAACTTCGGTGCACAGTTGAAGGCGATAGGTTTATATGATGCCATTAAGTGTACTGCTTATGGTTTCAAACCGAACCCGGATCTGTTTTTGGCATTAGCGGAGAGATACAACTATCGGATCGGCACCTTCATGACCCCAAAGGGCGAGATGGGATTCGCCCTTCATGAAATGGCATATATATATCTCAGCTACCAACGGCAGATTTGCCATATAAAGAATATATCCATTTTGTTGATGAAATGAATAAGATTTCTACAGCCAACCCACTAATTCTTTATGTATTTGAAGAATTAATGTGTCATTACAGCATCTGTAAAGCTTTTTATAAGGGACAAGGTGGAGAGGGGGACTCCAATTGTTATTCTTCGAAGTGGATGGCTTATTTGTTTCAAGGTAGCACTGACGAAGTCCAAAAGAAGAAAAAGACCGAGAAGTATGTCGGTAAATTCAAGCCCTTTAGTCAAGCCGAGATTAACAGATTAATCCGAGACACTAATCATGATAACATTGTCATCGAAGAAGACATTGACAGCTACAAGGCCGGTGATAGGTTAGAAACCTATATTAAACAGGGTGGCCGAGAATTGTCCGTTGAAGGTCATCTAGCCGATTTCATATCTCTTTGGCTGAGGAAATTCATTGTTCCTGGCACCTGTTTGGCAGACAGGATGCACAGAGGAGTCGTCTTCGCAGCAGTCCGGCTGGTTTTTGGGTATAAGATGGATTTATTAACGGCAATGACCTGCCGACTGAATGCCGGATTAAGGACATACACAGATAGGATGTTCGAATTGGCATGGAAGAGCCTGACGTCCTTTTCTCGGGTAGAAATGCCCTTTACATACTTGTTTAGATGGCTGCTTCTTCATTTTGAATCTCTGATGAGTGCTGGGATGGCTAGGCCAGATGACACTTTCCTTGAAAGGTACAAGCACATACCGAAATGGAGATATGATACTTTAACCGATTGCAGAACCATCTTGAACAGGGGAGAACTATGGAGCTTCACCAGTATTCCTTCCCCTATTGGTTATGAGACCATGCCCGGGAGATTGATTGACGGCGTTGGTGCTAATGAGTTGGATGATGTCCAACATGAATGGCTAAAGAGAATCAGGCCATCTCATTTAATTTGCCGCCGTGACAACATCACATATCTAGAGCCATATCTTTCGAGCAGATTTGCTCGTCAATTTGGTTACGATCAGTTGCATGTGGGCAATACAACGACATGTTTTGCTCATCAAGGCGGGTTGGTTGATGGTGCCAGAGCTTGACTATATTACATTGCCAAAGGTACAGGGGCTACCTTTTCTATGCCAGATCCGGTCAACTATCGAAGAGGAGCTAAGATATTGGCGTCCTATGCCAGATTTTATGTATCAGCTAACACCTTTGATGAAAAATTTAGCATCTTAGGTAAAAGCTTTATTCATGTTGAAAAGAAATCAACCAAATCCGCCTTGCCTAGGGATTGTCACGACAAAGAAGATCCTCTGGCCACCGATGAAGTTGATGATGATGTTTTGGAAACTTTCTTCTCTGATGACCTTCATCAACCATTGCATGTGCCTATCGGGAGTGCTGAAGAAAGTATATCTATTGACAATACCCCGAAGAGGAAGAGGAGTAAAGGTGCTGCGGGTCCTGCCGCAAAAAGAGCTACTCGAGCAGAGACTTGAAGTCGCGGAGGAATTACTATTCCCGGGAATTCTCCTGTTTTTGAACGAGTCAAAGATGTTGACGAAGCAGGTAGTGATCCAATAGACAATTATCCTACTATTCCTTTAACCAGAAGAATAGGAAGGAAAGTAATAGTTTCAAAAACTAAATCCGTAATTTGTCTGGATGCAGAGAGTCCCACCGATCGTGCTATGCGATTGGCTGCAGAAAAGCAAGCTGCTTTTGATTTCTCTATAAAGACAGAAGAAGAAGAGATTCCTGAAACTGCTGGGTCTTCTAGGCCTTCTGATATAGGCTCAGTTCCACCAATGGCCGATGATGCGCAGGAAATTAGTCAACCTGCGACAGAGGCCGAGCATCAGACTGAAACGGCTAATGACTTACTGATTTCGGGAGAATCTGTGAAGGAAGCCACTCCTCTCAATCCAATTGTTGAAGCTTCAGAGAGCGAACAAGTTGATTATGAACCGTCATCGCATTCGTCTGGAGAAGAAGATATGGAGATAGACGATGAATCACCGTCTAAAACACCAATCGATGCACTGAAGACTATTGGTCAACACTCAGGGTTGACACCAGAGCCGGAGAGGCATCTGGAAATTGAAGTTCAAATTCCGAGTACTTCTGGAGCGGGAAGCAGTAAAATAATCCCGTGTCAGAAAGTACTCTGAACAGACTAAAAGCCGGATTGAATGATCCGAAGGAGACTGAATATGAACCAACTCCAGGTAATATTTTATTCATCAAAGTTTTGTCTCTGCTTTATTTATCTTTTGGTTTTGATTATGCTTCTTTTATTTCAACAGCTGTAGGAACTGCACCGGCTATGAGTTCTACTCAAGCCCCACTTGTTCAAACTGAAGTGGGTGAGGGGAGTTCCCATCTGCCGAGTTCTCCAAAGGCACTAACTTCAGCTCCAAGAATAGAAGCTCCTCCTGCTCCTTCCTCTATTATTGCAGCGACTCCCAGTTTTGACACAGGGATAGCAAAAGTCATGGGGATGTATTCAGATATTATTTATACATATCTGGATACATATTCGAGGCGACTCATGAAAGATGAGACTATGCCCTTTTCGAGTCTTCGAGAAGCGACTAGTTTCCCACGTTCAGCCTTGAGACAATCTGGTTATGAGGCTCAATGTGTCTTCTTTGAACATCTCCTGAATGATTTAGAAGCCAACATCCAAAATACTGGGAGACTAAAAAGGAGGATATTGAATCTCTGACTGCAGCTAAAATTTCTCAATTGGAGAATGAAGCTCAAGCTCAACATATTGCTCTGACAGAATTTCTCGCTCAATCTTCCAAAGAGTTAATGGCAAAAGACGAAGAAATAATAAGTACTCGTCAGAATATGGAGCGCTTAGAGAAGGATGAAGCGTCAAGAGCTGAGGAGCTTAGAAAATTGAGGGAAGAACTAGCTCGTATTCAGGAGCAAATTGCCTCTGTGGAGAAAGAACAATCAAAGATTGCTGCTGATCGTCAATCTGAAGCTGAACGCTGTCAAGTTTTACAGCAAGAGCGAGAATTAATGCAAATCAATCAGATTGAAGAAACCAATCGCCGTAGTTCTATTATTGTGGAATATGACCAACGGAGGATTGGAATTGAAACATCAGAGCAAATAAAGAAAGCTCATGATGAGAAGATGAATAATGTAATCATTCGTATTCAGGAGATCATTACACCTCCTAAATAGTTCTTTTACATTTTTCATGTACTGAAATTTTTTTTTTTGAAATCTAATTGTAAGCAATGTTTTGATTCTGATTAAAGAAATGAACATCTTGGCTTGATTTCAATTCTGTGGATGACACTTTTGTAGAAAACATGTTCAGAGGTAAATAATACATGACATATTTCAATAGAATAGAGTATACAAATAAACTTTGCAACTCTATCATGATATTAAACCAAAGATTTTTTTTAGTTTAATACTGATTAGAGAAAACATAATTCAGATATAAAGATATCTTTGAATTATATTTTCCATGATCTTTGGACTCGGAAATCAAAAGACGAGATATCATTTTCCTAAAATAGAAAATATAATACATACTGAGATAGAAAATTCAGAGGTAATATGGACATGATTTTCTATACAAGATCTTTATTAAAACCACTGGGGATCTAATAAAACAAAATATCAAATTCTCTGGGAAGATGATA
The DNA here is from genome assembly GCA_029216955.1 of Iris pallida. NCBI lineage: Eukaryota > Viridiplantae > Streptophyta > Magnoliopsida > Asparagales > Iridaceae > Iris > Iris pallida. Next base: position 6,231,567 of record JANAVB010005798.1, read on the forward strand.
CATGGTGGAATATCAGTTTCCTCTGGGGATAACGATATCGAAATAACTTTTGTAGAGAAGAATTTTATATTCGCTGGGGAATGATGAAAATATTATACATAATATTTCTTTAAGAATTTGCCATTGATAGGCATCATCATGACTTTCCCATCCATAGAGGCAAGCTGGTATGCTCCGTTAGAGAAGACTTTGTTCACTACGAATGGGCCTTCCCATTTCGCATCAAATTTGCCTTTGCTCATATGTGTCATGGTCATAGGACGTCTGACAGTAAGGACCAGTTCTCCCTTCTGATATGCTCTGACTTTGACTTTCCGATTAAAAGCTTTTGAGATTCGGGCCTGATACAGCTCGATATTTTGTTGAGCATACAATCGTTTTTCATCTAGAGCTTCCAACTCTTGAAGTCGAAGATGATCATTGTTTTCTGTTGTCAGTTCATTGGAGATTGCAATTCTTAGAGAAAGAATCTGAATCTCAAGGAAAAGAACAGCTTCACACCCATATACTAAAGAGAAAGGTGTACATCCGGTCGCATTACGAACTGTGGTGCGGTAGGCCCATAAACATTCACCAAGCTTCTCGCTCCAGTTGCGTTTGTTGGAAGAAACGAACTTTTTCAAGAGTTTGATGATTGTTTTATTGAAAGCTTCTGCCAATCCATTAGCTGCTGGATTATATGCTGTAGAAGCTAAATTATTAATCCGATGATCGTCGCAGAATCGAGTAAATTTCTGACTGACGAACTGCGGTCCGTTATCATGGATAATACGCCGAGGAACACCAAATCGATAGATAACATGATGTTTGACGAAGTTGATAACACTAGAAGTTTTAACTTCAGATAATGGGATTGCTTCAGCCCATTTGGAAAAGTAATCGGTTATTGCTAAAATAAACCGATGTCCTCTTGATGATGGTGGGTTGATGGGACCAATGACGTCCATGCCCCAAGCTTCAAAGGGCCATGATACCGCTGTTGGGTGTAAGAACTCTGACGGTTGATGGATAAAGTCTGCATGAATTTGACAGGCTTTACATTTCCGAGCATATTGAATAGCGTCAGCCACCATCGTGGGCCAATAATAACCCATACGTCGGATACGCTCTTGAAGTTTAGGACCTGGTTGATGAGCTCCGCAAACACCATCATATGCTTCACGGATTATCTGTTGTGTTTCTTCACCAGCAATGCATCGGAGGAGAAGACCGTCGTAAGACCGACGATATAATGTTTTCATCGTATGATTATAATAGAATCTGAGATATCGACGTCGAATAGACGCTGCTTCACTCGGATTATCAGGAAGTATATCATACAAAACAAAATCTAGAAACGGACGTCTCCAGTCTTCAATTATGGCTTCTGTTTTATTAGAAAAGACATATTCCATAGTAGAATCAGAAGAAGACGGGGATATTTTGTCAAACTTTAATCCAGCATCAAGGTTGAAAGAATCTTCGTCTGGTTTATAGGGAAAAGCCAAAGCCAAATTATTCTCAACACAGAATAGTTCTCGGTTATAAACCACTATCACTTGCTGACGTTTGATTGGTATAGCTAATACAGCAGCAAGATTAGCTAAAGCATCAGCTTCTGCATTATAGGCTCGTCGAACATGTTCAATAAAGAAACCTTCAAAAGATGAGGCTATAGAGAGTGCTGCTCGATGATAAAGTATCAAATCTTGATGACGAACTTCATACGTTCCTCTGATCTGATTGACAATAAGCTTGGAGTCTCCAAAAACTTCCAAATATTGAATATCTAGATGTTTAGCAAGTTGAAGACCAATGAGTAATGCATTGTATTCGGCTACATTGTTTGAACATGATTGATCTAGAGAATAAGCCCTCTGGATAGTTAGTCCTTCTGGGGATACAAGAACAATCCCAACTCCAGCGACAATAATGCCGTTAGGACCTATTCTAGATGCTCCATCAAAGAATAGACGCCAGGTAGGAACTTCTTCAGAAATCAGATTTGAATCCAAGACTTCATCAGGAATCTCATCATATAATTTAGAATCTTCTGGAATTGCATGAGCAGCCAGAAAATCAGCAAGAGCCTGTCCTTTAACTGACTTCTGAGGAATATAATGCATATCGTATTGAGCTAACAAGATTCCCCAATTAGCTAGTCTGGAGTTGAGAATACCAGGTTTCTTCATCATAATCCTGATGGGATTCACTCTGGAAATGACGTGAATCGTTTGACCGATAATATAATGTCGCATTTTCTGAACAGCAAACATTAATGCTAAGCATTCTTTCTCGATTGGAGAATAACGCGGTTCAGCACCCGTCATTGTGCGACTGAGATAATAAATAGCCTGTTCATGGCCATCTTTATTTTTCTGGGCAAGTAATGCACCAAGAGAATGATCCATGGCTCGAACATATAGAAGGAATGGTATCCCCGAGACGGGAGGTACCAAAACTGGAGGGTTCATGAGATACTGTTTAATATCGTCAAATGCTTTTTGACATTCTTCGTTCCAGACGAAAGATACACCTTTCTTCAGAAGTTTGTTGAATGGTCTGCAGCATCCTGATAAGTTAGAAATGAATCTCCTGATATAAGCAATTCTTCCTTGAAATCCTCGTAGCTCTTTTAAGGTGCGTGGAGGACGCATCTCTTGAATGGCTTTGATCTTCTCGGGATCCACGTGTATACCTTTAGCGGTAATGACGAAGCCGAGAAATTTACCACTAGAGACGCCCAGAAAGGACTTAGTAGGGTTCATTTTAAGTTGATGCTGACGCATTAAATCAAAGATAGTCTTCAAATCTTGGATATGATCTTCCTTTCGTCGACTTTTGACCGCAATATCATCAACATAGCATTCGACTATTTTTCGGAGATGTTCGCGAAATATAGTGCTCATTGTTCGCTGATATGTTGCTCCTACATTTTTGAGACCAAATGGCATCACTGTATAACAGTATGTACCGATCGGCGTTCTGAAGGAAGTGTGTTTTTCATCATCTGAAAACATTTTGATCTGGTTGTATCCCGAATACCCATCCATAAATGACATTCGTTCGAAACCACATGTGTTATCGATCATGACATCAGTAATTGGAAGAGGAAACTCGTCTTTAGGACAAGCTGCATTGTGATCACGAAAATCTATACAGACCCGGATCTTGCCAGTCTTTTTAAGGACAGGAACGATGTTAGCCACCCATTCAGGATGTTGTTCCTCTCGAATAAATCCAGAAGCCATAAGCTTGTTAACTTCAGCTTCAATTGCATCCATGATGTCTGGACGAAATCGTCGCTGTTGTTGTTTGACCGGTTTAGCATTTGGCATGATATTGAGTTTGTGCATTACAATCTTCGAATCTAGTCCTGGCATATCTTCGTAACTCCAGGCAAAGACATCGATATAATCACAAATAAGCTTGATTATGTCTTGCTTATCCATTTCTGAAAGACTTTTACTGATGAATATTGGTTTAGGAGAACCTTCTTCACCAACATTAATTTGGATCAGTTTATCTTCGGTAGGAGGTTCCCTCTGCTCGAACCTGAATTCCCATTGATTATCTAATCTTTGAGCCCATTGTTCCGATTCGGGTGATATTTCAAAATTATCCTCATCTTCATCATTTTCCTGCGGGCCATCAACGGAGACCATATTGATGGATAGAATAAAACGATGGATATCGCCAATACTCGTGTCAGAATCCCAAGAGAGGGAATCAGAAGACTCAGATCGTTCGTCTTTATCGAATTTTGAATCTTCATGGACTATGTTGATAAAGGAAATAGGAGTAATATAACCTAAACCATATTTTGTCCTTCCGTATTTTAATGGAGGAATTCGAACAGGCATTCTTCTTCCTTTTCCATTATTGAGACTGGTTCTAAAGTCATAACCCATATTTTTAATGATATTTTTGGATTGTTGACTGTAGCGACGCAGTTGTAACCTTCCAGTATCATCGTTTATGTCATCTTCTTCCAAATTAGGAGGATTCTGGGGTCCTTTATAAAAGAAGATTGGATTTTCTCCCTTCTTTTTAGCAGGGACCACGAAGTATGATTTTTGTATGGATTCCAATGATACGTCTGTATGAAGAGTTTGAACAACCCCTATAGTTAGTGACTCTAAGCTATTTAACAATTGTAAATAACTTTGTACATGATCACAAACATCAATATACTGCAAAGGAGATGCTTCATTAATATTAGATACTGTATTTACATCAGAAGGCTGAGCCTTATTAGGCTTAGTCAAATTAATGACAAAAGGGGGAGAGGAAGAGCGATCAGAAGTTTTGTTTCGATTAAGATCGATAACAAAAGGCTCAGAAGAGGTGAGCTCCCTTGAAGAAGATTGTGGATAAGTAGTACGTCCACTGACTGGAATGACTAGAGTATCTGGTCTAGCCTGAGAAGATGGAGGGGGAGTGGTACGTCCACTGACAGGAATTATCAGTGAGCCTTGTGGAGCCTGGGCAAGTGATGGAGTAGTACGTCCGCTGACAGGAATTATCAGTGAGCCTTGTGGAGCCTGGGCTGGTGATGGAGTAGTACGTCCACTGACCGGAATTATCAGTGAGCCTTCTTCAGATGATTTAACAGACTGCGGAGGAGTGATACGCCCTTTTACAGGAATAACAAAAGTGCCAACTTTTGCTATCTCATCATCATTATCCATAGCTTGCAAGACTTTTGAGTATTCATCTTTGTACATGCGAGCATCATTGAAGTAAGCTTCGACTCCTTTGAATGGATAGAGATCTGCAACCTCCTTTTAAACTTCTCCATTATCATCAACATATTTGAAGCACTGATGAAGAGTCGAAGGAACGATATTATGTTCATGCAAGAATGGTCTCCCCAATAAAGTATTATATGAGCAACCATGATTGTCGATGATGTAAAAAGTGACTTTGGTACGAAGATAGCCTATTTGAAATTTGAGGCGAATCTTGCCCAAAGGCTCACTTTTTCCTTGATTAAATCCCAAGATGGTAGTGATAGTGCTGGAAAGGCTATGTACAGGTATCTTCAGTGCGTCTAGCATAGCTTTTGGCATAATACTGAGAGCAGATCCTGGATCAATCAGGAGACGATCAACCTTTATAGAATCAATATATCCTGTATGATATAAAGGACGATCATGTCGATTATCCTCTAGCAGCATATCGTCCTGCGTGAAGGTAATGTTTGGAATAAATTCCAATACATTATGGCAATAAGAAACAGATTCTGTTTCCAACTTCTTGAGAAGAGTTAGGCAGGTTTCTGCTTGCAGTAGTGCTTTACTTAGAGTTTCTCGAGTCTCTTTAGAGAGGCGTAAGAGCTCGAAGATTGATAATTTAGCTGGGGTATTGGCTAGTTGAGCTAATATATCAAAACTATAAGGCTTTTCAAATCCTGTAGGAGATGATTTCTTCAATGGTTTATCGAAGCGAACTTGTTGTTTGCCTTTGTCAGCTGCCGTTGGTTTAGAAGGAACTGTCTCAACAGGAACATTCAAAGGCTCTTCAGTAGAGACTGGTGTTGAAGCTGTAACTGGAGGGACGTCAGAAGTTTCTTCAGGAATTTCAGCATAATCTTTCAGATATATTTTTCCTGACCGAGTTCCAGTATGAACTTCAACTTCAGATTCTGGTTCCGGGTCTATGGAAACCATGTTGCAATTTTTTATCTTGCTCTTGGTTCTTTTATGTTTGATGAGAGCTTCATTCCAGAAACCAAGGCCAACACGAGATTGATTATATCTCGTAGTGATAGCCAAAGGTGCTCGGAGTCCCTTGCCTGAGTTCAAACCAGGAGCAGTGGCTAGATCATAACCCATCTTTGCCATCAATTCACGAGATTGTGAACTGTATAGATGAAAAGCAGGCTTGTACCTATCTTCAAATTGAGGTACAGATTTTATCTTCGTAGGGAGTGAATTTCCTGCTGAGATGAAAGTAGAAGTTAGATAAAAATCGGGTGTGAAACTAGAAGTCACATTGCATGACTTAGTCTTCCCGAGCTTCTTTTTAGATGATGGAGTCTTCCGAGGAGAAGAGGAAGACGTTTCAAACTCCGTCATTAAATCTGGATGAATCTACATGATCTCTCCCTTCTTGGTTGTGACAGGAACAAGTCCGTCATTCTGTGCTGGTGGGATGTTTACAACTTCGAGAGTTGCTTTGGGGATAGGAACAATCCTACTTTCTACCATTAAGGGAGGGAAGTCACCGAACTGCATTGAAATTACATTTGCTGTGACTGTTTTGTCTTTGGGTGTTAATGTCACAGCTCCTGATTTAATCATCTCTTGAATCTTCCCTTTTAATACATAGCAAGACCGGATTGTATGACCCAGCATTCTATGATATGGACAGTATTTTGGATGATCTGTCTTATTGGCTTCATCAGGCTTTTTAATTTCTGGCAATTGAATCTTATTACCTTTGAGCAAGCATTCAAAGATACCCTGAACATCATCATCGTCGAAAGAATATTCTTTCTTCGGCCGAGGAGGTCTCTGTTGTTGATTTGTTGGAGCTGGAGTAGCTTGGGTAGTCTTTACCTCTTGACTACTGCTTTGGAGATTGACTTCAAGAGCTTCTTTCCCTTTGCGATTATTGGGTCTAGGACTATTACTAGCACTCTGATTTGATTCCTTGGGAGCCATTTGTACCCCCAGACCCTTGAAGGTCTCAGCACTGACCTCGGCAGCCTTGGCACTGACAATGAAAGAAGGCCAATCTTGGAACTGAGTGGACCCTGTCCACATGCTGATAATTGGTAAAAGATTCGACTTGCAAGTGTCGATGGTAACAGCATCGGGAGTTCCGAGAGGCATTTTGAGGGCTTCTCTTCTGAATCTTTCAATGAAGTCCTCGGTGGTTTCATTATTTTTCTGTTTAATTCTTATGAGGGCTGACATGGTCATGTCGTTAAGCCCTTCATAGAATCGTTCAAGAAACATTTGCTTGAAACCGGCAAATGAGGTAATGCACCCATCAGGGAGACTTCTATACCATTCATAAGCCGTTCCTTTGAGACATCCAACGAACACCCGAGTAAGGAGGGCGTCACTTGGTTGCAGTTGATCAGTCATTACTTCAAAATGATTAATGAACTGACTTGGGGAGGTTGTCCCATCAAAGAAAGAGATGGTCGAAGGTTTGTATTTTGGTGGATATGATACCTGCTTCCATTCTATCGGGTAAGGTTGCTTGATACCTAACCTTTGCAAACCATCCTTCTGTTTGAATGCCTCGAATTGAGTTCGGAGATTCCTTAACTCTTCAGAAACAATTCCAGAAGATTGGGGAGTTGTAACTTGTTGAGTGTAATTGGGAGGAGGGACTGCAGCATATGTACCACCCCCAGCTCCAGACTGACTTGGAGTGGGTTGTATAGGAACATTAGATTGTACCCCCAGAATAGTAGAGGGTTCCGGGTTTGGAACAACAGGAGTATTTAATATAACTGGAGGAGCTGTCTGTTGGACTTGCTGAGTTTGATGCTGAGCTTGCATAAGAGTGTGCATAGCATTCAATGTATCTGCCATAGCTCGCAACTGTTGTTCTAAGGAAGAAATCCTTTGTTTATGAGCTTCGGTGCTAGTCGAAGGTTCATGATTGCCCTCTGCCATGTAAGTGGTAATCATTCGAGGGATAGATGATGAAACAGTCTATTCTGAATCATCACTGTGTGAATCAGTATCTTTCCCGGGGCTATTTACGGGAGTCAATACTGGAAAGTTAGATTCTCCAAGGAAGTCTTCTGTGATCTCCGGATTACCACTTGGATGAGAAGAATAAGAGGCTCTGGCCAAGGCTCCGGTCCTGGATCAGGTGCCGAGATAAACACCATCTTCAGAGTCTGATATAGCATCAGACCGTATGCTACCCCCAATATTTCTGGAGGTCATGTTGACAAAAGCATAAAGAGGTTCATCTTCATCCAACATTGGTTCATATTGAATCCGTTCGAAAATAGATTGTCTTTTTGGTGAACAACAACATTGAATTACAATTCGAGGTTGGAAGTTGCAACCATGCTTGACAAATATGAGCAATATCATAACCTGATGGAGTGTCAATTCTCCGTTTATTTTGCAAATACTCCCGGAGATCTGTAGGAACAGATTGGAAAGTACTTGAAGATAGTTTCTGTGTAGAAACTTGTCTTTTGTTCTTCTGTCTTCTTGGTTCCTGAGTGTATAAAGACTGATTAATTTGAGCCACATAGTTCTTGGCATATTCTGCATCAGGGTCTAATATACTTGTCTCAGTGGAACCGAAACGATTCTGATTAAGCTTGTTACGAAGATCCGTAGGAGATCTGACTTTGATATCAGTCTTGGATACTTGTAATTTACCTTTCTCAGATCGAGAAATTTTGAGAGAAGGAAGATGGGTATTATTTCGACTAGGAGTCGGTAATAATCCATCTTTGGAAGAATTAGCCAAAAGGCGTTTTCCTTTGTTTGATCTAGTAAGAGTACTAGTCAAATTAACTCCAGAGGTAAAGACCTTAGGAGTAGAGGAGTTGACTAAAGAGTCTTTCTCCTTGGTTGGCACAAGATGTGCAAGTTGAGGGGGAATCATTTGTATGTTCTGTGGAAAAGAACCCCCAGCCTGATTTTGAGAAACAGTCAAAGGACTGTATCTATTAGCATACGCTGACTTCAGTTTGGACTTCTGGTCATACGCTGCCTTTTTATTAGCATACGTTGGCTTTGGCTTAGCGTACGCTGCCTGATGTTGGCTTTTGTACGCTGCCTTTGCCGTACGCTGCCCTTTGAATACCATACGCTCAGAGTCATCAATGGCTAAAGAGCCGACTGCTGTCGTAAGAGTAGAGGGAGAAGGGACTTTGACTTGTCCAGAAATAGTTTTCCTTGTACACGCTGACTTGGTTAAAGATCCAATTTTGTCAGCGTGACTAGGAGAAGCCACTGTTGCCGTGTTCAGAGAAGCCGAATTGTGCTTCATGGAAGTTGAAGACATGTTCTTGTCAACATGAGAAGTGACAGAAGCGTCTCGGACTGCTGCAGAAGACTCAGGGACATAGACGGAGCGTCCCTTCTTCTTGGCAGCAGGAAGAGCGGAGGAAGCAGTGCGGCCCTCCTTCGCCTTGAGCATTTCTTCATAAGTCGATTGGTCGAATTGTACAACCATCGTCTTCTTCGTCAAGCCGATCGACGAAGTATCGCATTGAGTTGTTGCTATCTCGTTAGAGGAGACAGCTTTCCCCAGCAGAGTCGCCAATTTGTTTTCCATAAATAAATTTACTTTATTTATTTTGTATCTGAGAAAATTACAACTGTAGGAATCTAATCTAGAAGACGATTACTTTATCCCTTGGACGATGCGATGAAGAAGACTCGAACTTTGAAGAACTTGGACAGCAACTGGGCAATCTCTCTGTTCTCTCTGAAATTGACTGTAGTCTCTGATGAAGATGAAGAAAACTCTCTTTTATAGAGTTCAGGATAACTGTCCTTAAGCATACGCTCAGGTAGTTACTTGACGTGTGCATAACTGCAGGGACGCGTGGCAAATTCTGGTGGAGACACATTAGCGTGCGGTTGAAAGTAGTGGAGCATATTCAGGAGAGATTGATGGCATGAATGACACGTTGCATAACTTCTGAAGAAGTGGATAATTGAGTACAGGACACGTGAGAACGTGTGTTAACTGCTTATTGAAAATCATTCTGGACATAACTGCTGTGATACGCTGCCTTAGAAGAAGAGTCATACGCTAGCTTTGAAGGCACATGTCTTGCATACGCTTACTTGGACAGCGTAGAACCATATAAAGCTGATACGCTCACATTATTGACAGGGAGTCGTATGGAAACTATACGCTCACTTGTCAAGGAGTCGTATGGAATCCATACGCTCACTTGGTTGAGAAGGAGTCGTATGAGATCCATACGCTCACTTAGTTGGAAGAAGTCGTATGAGATTCATACGCTCACTTAGTTGGAAGAAGTCGTATGAGATCCATACGCTCACTTAGTTGGAAGAAGTCGTATGAGATCCATACGCTCACTTAGTTGGAAGAAGTCGTATGAGAAATAAGTAGACACGTGGCATATTTGAATAAATAGACACGTGGCCATCATCAATCTTCTTTGATACGCCATATCTTCCAATAACTGACAAAATCTTCTCGAGCGTCGTGACTGCGGATATGATAGCTGACAGACTGTCAAAACTGACAGTAATGATAGCTTTTACATTTATGAGAAATGCTGAGCTGTCCTCGTAAAAGACAAAACCAACTCTTCGAAAACATATACGACGGCTAGTCTCCATTGGACAGCTGTCTTTGCACGAAAGACGAAGTGTCAGATTCATCCTTTATTAAATATAAGCTGTGTTGTCATCTCAGAAAATAATAAAATATTCACTGAGCGTACGGCCTTTGGATGAGCGTATGGCCTTGACTGAGCGTATGGCCTTGAGCGTATGACTTGGACTGAGCGTATGGCTTGGACTGAGTCTTATGTCAGCGTGTCATAATTTTCACACCCTACAATAATGATAATGATAATGAATTTTCTTGATACAATAGGTTGGGTGGAGACACATCTACTACCAACTATGAAAAGAAATACATGATATACAAAAGAATAATTTTTGGCGAGTGAAGCGAAGACGATCAAAGCGCAATCATCCTCGAAGAAATGGAGATGGTCACGGCTAGAGCTAGAGCACCTACGAAAGACAAGAGCACACACCTAGCGAGTTAACCAGGTCCTCAGAGGGACGTAACAAGACACATAATATCATGCCATATAAACTGAATAAATATTGCTCAAATAAATAAGTCAATTGAATTATAACATGGTCCAATACACACCTATTGAACTAGCTTACCATCCCCCCAACCAAACAAGGACAGGAGATGGTAAACTAATTCACGGTAACGTATTTTTCCATGCTATAAATCCAATATGGTATTCGGACCCCAACAAGGTTCAATACCTTCTCATCGAAGTAGTAAGTCACACCTACAACCAAACAAGGACAAGATGTGACGAACTAATCCGTGATAAGTTATTATTCCAAGCCACGGTCAGATACAAGTACCCAAATCAAAAGTACTCATACCTAACGGATAAGGTAGCCTAACCGTTCTAAGTGAATGCAGTTTTAAGAACAGTTCATGGTCGCATGACTACCGGGTCAAGTCAAGAAAATATCAATACAGTACCTCAGTAGCGAGTCACAACACCATATACTATTCCTCAGTATCGAGCGAGTCTATAGCATATAGTCTATCTATCGTTCCTCAGTAGCGAGCGAGTCTACGATAGATAGGGTGGTAGTCAACTTCCAATCATGTTCTTCCCGCCCAGTGCCAACTCATAACTGCTAAGTCTTCTAGCATGCAATTCTATTAGCAGTTATTTTCTAACGCACGGCTTATACGTACTGGTGGCCAACCAATCACGCATGTCTGAGTCCTATATGTGACTCACAATAACGTGGTATAAATGTGTCAAGGCCTATGAATGCAACACACAAAGGTGGTCCCTTAAATTTAGGTTTAATATGTAAGAAAAATAATACATAGCAGAAAATATAACTGAACAGTAAGTTCCAACAGGTTATGCCATGTATCACAGTTTATTTTGCATAAAAAATAATGAATAATGCATAAAATATGAGCTAAAATAAATAAACAGCAAATGGCAAGGTATCTTGCCTGGTAGTACGCCTGGTGTGCTGCAATAATCACTGTGACATGAACTGCGACTTCGGTGTTACAACTATGCAAGACGGCCTCTGATGATGGCACGGACAGTTTCATTGGGGTCAGAAGGGTCAATTTTGTTAGGGTGGATATAAGGTAGTATAGAATTGGCAAAGGAATAGAAAAATTGGGATTTGTCATAGACATGAGGAAATTGAAGAAAATTGGATAGATCATAATATTTATGATTTTTAGAAAATATTTTATAATACTTGCAAATATATTTTTATTTGTAAAAAAAAATAGTTTCTAGATAAATACTTGAAAAGTATAAAATCGTTTTAGGCAAACACTTTAATTTTTAAAAATATGGTTTTTAGGTGGTAAATAAAATTGTTTTTTTTTGTAAAACTATATGTTTATTAACTATTTAAAAATTGAGAAGTTTTTATAAAAATAATTAAAACTATATTTTTTTTCCTTTACTAGTTAAGATAAATAAAATATACAGAAAATAATTTAAGTCCAAAATTCATTCATAATAAGCTAGGAATATATAATAATAATAATAATAATAATAATAATAATAATAATAATAAACTAAGGATAAATAATACTAATATTAGTATAAGCTTTTAAGAGACATATAAAGAAAATGAAAACAAAATAATAATAACACTACGAATAATATCACTATTATACTAATATTAATAATATCAATGAACCAGCAGTTTTTCACTGCTGTTGCTCTTCAATCTTGAAACACCCAAAATATATAGAAATGTACTTAGAAATAAACAAACTATCTAAACCTGGCTACAATTGTCTTTTCTTTTTTTAAAAAAACAAAATAATAATAATAATAATAATAATAATAATAATAATAATAATAATAATAATAATAGCAGAAGAAAAATATATGAACTTTAAATATTAATCTTTTTCATTAGGCACCCCTGCTATTTCCTTAGTAACAAAAAGAAGGAAAACATAAATAATAATAATAATAATAATAATAATAATAATAATAATCATAATAATAATAATAATAATAATAATAATATAGCTGTACATCCCAATGTCCTCCTCGTGAGGAGTAAGGAAAGATCACAGCATTAATGTTTGAAGAAGGAAGAAACCAACAAACCAATGCATAAACAAAACAAAGAAAAACATAAATAATCCACAGCTCTCCTCCCTCAGGAGAGAGAGTACTCTATTGGCGGATGGAAAAATGGAAAACGAGAAGGAGAGGGATTCAAAGAAGGGGGAGAGGGCTGATCGAAAAAAAGTGAGCGTGAGAGAGAGAGGCGGAGAAGTACGGGCGGAGGAAGAGGAAGGGCGGTCGTCGACCATGCGGGCTCGCCGGCGGACGCACGGCGGTGCGACACAAGGAGGCGGCGGAAGCTGGGCACGGAGGCTGGTCCGGAGAGGAAGAAAGGGGCCAGTGGGAAGGAGGTCGGAGGCGGTCGGGAGCGGCTGCGGATGTGCACGGAGGAGGAGAGTAGGCCACGGCGGGCGGCGGTGGAGGAAGGGCACGGCGGCGCTGATGGCCGGTGCTGATCCCGTAGAGGTTCGTGCGCTAGAGGCGTTGGCGTGAGCGGTGGCCGGCGATGGGGTTTCGGGTGCGGTCGATCACGTGGCGGCCGGTCGGAGTTTGAGACAGTCGGGAGAGGAAAGGAGAGGGGATGAAGAGAGCGGGAGCGGCGCTCGGATGGTCGTCGGCGCGGAGGATCTAGACGGCGTGGTTGGCGTTCTGACAAGTGGGTGGTGCAGCAAACCAAATCTTGTCGAGGTCTGGTCATGCTCGGTCGAGGAGGACACGCGGGGCTGGGTGCCGCTAGGCCGGTCGTCGGTAGCTCCAAGCAAGGTTAGATTAGGATTTTTGATTTATTTCCCTTTGTGTCGTGTCCTCGGGGTTGGACCCTTGGACACAAGATTTGGTTTGTCTTTCTTAGTGCCTCCGGTAGTGGTGGTACTGGCAGCCGGAGGGCTGGGGTCTGGGTTGCCAGCGGTGCTGGCGGACGATGATGATAGTGGTGGTCGTGGTTGGTATTGACGGGGTCGGCAGGAGGAGGTGGTAAAGGGTTGGTCTGGGTGCGGCCGGGGGCTGTGGAGATGTTCGGTCGGTATCGGCACGGTGGTAGTATTGTCCGGGCCAGGCACAGGGTGACGGAGCGACGGGAACGGCCAAAATATAGGTTTAGAATTAGGTATTGGTTGTATCGTGTCGGGGATGTCCGACACGACCAGGATGGGTGTTTGTGGAGAGATCATGTCCGATATATCGGACGCATGATAAAATGTATATGTAAAAATACTCTATTGGAAAGACACCCGGGGTCGGACCCGAGGCCGTCACGGCCGACACGGGAGATGTTGGACACAGACACGAGGCACTCACATTGGTGGATTTTGTGGAGGGATAATGTGGAGAAAATAATGTGGAGGAGTACCTCTCCTTATATAGGAGGTGAAAATTTCTATTTGGATAAGGATTAGAATTTATTTAAACCCAATTAGATAATTTGCTACTAATAAATTTAAATCAAATTTAAATCTATGCAATCAATAATAATCCAAATCCAATTCTAATTTAAATCTAGATAATCTAAACTCAATATAAATTATATCTTTAAATTTAAATCAAATCCATAAAATCTAATCAAATATTTAAATTGCCACAATAATTTCAAAATATATTTTCCAAAAATACTAATAATAATAATTTTGAAAATTATATTATTATTTAATAATAAACTATAAATAATTACGAAATATATAGGCATGCACAAATAATATTTACATAAATATACTTTTCTAGTTGTGAAACCCCCTCTATTTTTAAAAAAAAAAATATTTATTTTATTAAGCCTAATCTTTGCTTGCTTCAATTTTTGTAGGCCCTATCCTTATGATAATTTATTTTTGACATAAATAAAGTTTTGTCTTCAAAATGGTATTATTATTATTAGATTCCCTCTTAATTGAAACCCCTCTAGAATATAATTGTATTGGTCTTTGAAGACATATAAACTCCTTTGTTATATGGGTTCCTGTAATTCATGTTGTATATATATATATAATATCAATTGTATAGGACCTTAAATCCATTCATGTTGAATGCACTGCTAGTGGCATGAAGCCATGGTTAAGGAATAACTTTTAGGCCTAAACCATATATGTAATATGCCTTTTATAATTAATATTTAGATCAGCCCAGCCCTAAAATTAAATTCCTACTTATTACCAAATTTCCAGGCCCTTACGTTTCCTGGGTGTTTTAGGAAATGAGCCCTTAGAGCCCGGCCGAGTAGATGGACGACCCGAATAAGGGATTGCTTATAAAGCATGAACAACATCATGGTATTAGAGCGGACATTCGGAGAGGCCGGCAAGGTTCGAGCCCCCAATTGTGTGTGTGAGTGTGATTTCAAAAAAAAAAAAAAACATCATTGGTAACCCTAGCCGCACAGTGTGCATCCACCTCCTGCTCCTTTTATATCTCTTTTCTTTCATCTACCTATAACCTACTTCTTCCTCTTCCCCTCCGACCTCACTCGCCGTGCTACCACCACCAGGAATGTTCCCGACGTCAGGGTTATCGCTCCGGCCTAGCATACGGTTTCAAGGATGCTCCCTTGGCCGGCGTTGGTCGGCATCGACCCGGCCGACGTGCATCACTTCGTCCACGACAACATCTCCAGCAAACATAGCATTCCTCGCCGACCCTGTCGAGCCAGACCGCTCGACCACCCCCGAGAGGCCCAGCGGCGTTACTCCTCGACCCATGCCCCACCATCGTTTTTGGTCGACGACGTCCGGCCGGTCAGCCCAACCCGTCGGTGAAACAAACTCCTTCACTCTGCGTGCAACCGGGCGCCAGGCTGCTTCGTCGGCAGTGGCACAGCCCTCGTGGACACCCCCTTGTCAGTGTAAGAGCTCACCTCCACACGTAGCTTAGTCCCGACTGGATGCCTGCAAACGTCGCACGACACACAGCTCTCTTCCTCCCTCGTCGAGACCCTACTAGCAGCTTGGAGGAATGTTAATGGAGCAAGCCAACAGTCCATGCGTGTCCCATACATGGTACTACATGTGGGTGGAGAAGAGCTTGCTTGGTTCTTTTGGCAAGCTACGTACAGTAGTAGCATGTGCCTTGAAAAAGAATTGGCAAAGGAATCTTTAGGTAAAATTTTATACAGCCCCCTCCTTTTTTCATAATTACCTAGCATGTTATATAGATCCATGCATATATATATGCATAAGCTTTTACATAGACATAATTATATTAATGATATTTTTATAGATTGTTATTTTTGTGTCTTTACATTTATGTATAGGTTAAAGGAATTAATTTAAATCTATATATATCATACCTATATTATGGTCTTCATAAAAGTTATGTATAGGCAACATTATTTACAGATATAAACTTTACGATTGCTTGCTTTTATCTATCAAATATACAAGTTTATAAATGAGAAATTACACAAATGGTTATGTAACTTATTTCTATATGTGTATCCAATTATTTATATGTATATTAATAAATAGCCTTTCTTAGTATAAATTTAATGGATATATTTTCATAAATTATATTTATGAAAATATTTATGTCCAAATATAAACTATATATATATATATATATATATATATATATATATATATATATATATATATATATATATATATATATATATATATATGTGTGTGTGTATATAAAGGAATATATATGCTTATATACAAATATTTCCTTATACAAGTATATTTGTTAGATAACATTTAATTTAATTTTAGATCGATGTTTACGACTATATCAAAGTAGGTTTTAAATATTTTATTTATGGTTATTTTAAATGTTACTTTTGTGTACATAATTTTGGAACTACAGTAAGTTTTCCTCTCGAATGAATATATAATAGTTGTATATATATAGAATTATGAGTATTTTTGAGGATAACCAAAAAAAAGGAGTTCTAACTATATATTATTTTCCTTAGAAAAACCCTAAGGAGGACTTGTCTTTATATATATAGGTATATATATATTGTGTATAATTCTTGGTTGTTTGTTGGGTTATGGTAGATTCTTGAGGACTGTACCAACCTTAGCTCGTAGCTAGGCTAAGAACAGATGGATGTACCACAGTCTCAACAATGTTGGAAACACCCCAGGCAAGTATACCTTGTCTTTCTACACAGCTTTATTTACACGAACTGTCTTTATTTATTATCCAGTTTTCTCATATTATTGATATGTATCTTTCATATCCTGTTCATATATTGGTACCATTGATTTGTATACCGTGTTCACAGTTAGCCTTGTATCTTATTGGTCGTGCCTTGATTGAGTCGTGCCTTCGTGTCTTGAACCTTGAAGCTAACCTGCGAGTCCACAATAGGGATGAGGGTTAGTAGTTATTGGTCCATGCCTGCGAGTCCACACTAGGGACGAGGGTGATGCTAGCCTGCGAGTCCATACGAGGGACGAGGGTTAGTAGTAGATGCTAGCCTGCGAGTTCACATTAGGGACGAGGGTTAGTAGTATAGGGTTTACGCCTGCGAGTCCACACTAGGGACGAGGGTGATGCTAGCCTGCGAGTCCACACGAGGGACGAGGGTTAGTAGTAGATGCTAGCCTGCGAGTCCACATTAGGGACGAGGGTTAGCAGTATAGGGTTTACGCCTACGAGTCCACACTAGGGACGAGGGTGATGCTAATCTGCGAGTCCACACTAGGGACGAGGATTAGTAGTTGTTCAAACCTGCGAGTCCACACTAGGGACGAGGGTTTGAGTATTCGTTTCGGTTATCCGTTGACATCTTGACATGAGTTCTCTAGTCCTTGTTCAGCAGTTCATTTTCGTGTAGATAGTGTATAGATTCGTGCTTATTCATTACTCAGTTTTACTTGTTTATCCTGTATTTTTTCTCAATGCATAATAAACTGTTAGAAAGGCTCGTTTTTATGTATCTTGCTAGTCCTCTGAGGACCTGATGATCTTTTCAGGTTTAGCGACTACATGGAGTTAGCTAGCAGAGCAGGATGATAGAGGATTACGATGTATGATACAGGTATTTGTTTGTGTTATTTCTTTATTATCTTCTCGTGCTTTATATTCCATACCATGATATACTCTGCTTATTTATAGGCTCATATCATTCTTAGAGTCTAATCGAACAATATGCTAATGGGCTGCAGACCATGACCCATACTTGTTCATTCTTGTTTATATGATTCATGTGGATTGAGATATAGTTTAGATTAGATATGATACCCATGACCTTGACAGCTTATACGTACTCGAGTCGGGCTGGAGTCCGCTCGATACGTAGCTGGCTTGCTCATGAACTCGCGTCCGAAAAGCGGGTGCGGGTCGTGACACTAGTATACCATTTTAATAAAAATTATTTATTATTATAATTGTATAAATGAAAGGCTTTTCATAAATAAAATCATAAACTTGGAAATTTTGGTATGTTAGCTAAAAATAATTATTATATATATTATTTTGAAAAAAATAGAAAAATATTTTTCGAAAATATGTACGCTCGCACATATTCGCACTCGTCGAGCAATTTCAAAAAATAAAATTTCGTGCACGATGTACAATACAACTACGCGACGTACAATACAAAATAAAAAATCAGTACCAAATTTATATATTAAAAAAATTAAAATTTAGGGGTTTTACATCCTACCCAACTTAAAAGAATTTCATTCTCGAAATTAAGAATTAGTAGGGGGGGTGAGAAGGCACAAGGGGGTATTGGTGAGGAACAATCATTCACAATGTAAAACATGCATTAGGAAATCACGATTTCAATAATGACGAGGATAATCATGGGTTAGTGCAAGAAAAAAATGAGTAAGGGTAAAGGTTAAAACAAGATAACAGGCAATAAAGAATATTATGATAACAAGAGAAAATAAATTAGAGACCTTAAAGTTATGGTTTCTTAAGAGTAGGTTGAGGGCACGATTAAGAGAACGAATTAGATTCACTCCAAAATTAAGCGATTAGAAGGTCTTGATAGGGCCGAGAAAAGGACAAGTAGTTTAGGATGAAGATATAGCAACATCGAGTGATAATGGTCACAATCGATAGGAAGGCTAGAGGAAATTCTAGTATAACGCCTTCTTCCTTCTAAAATAGGTGAAGGCGAAAGCAATATAGAGCTCGAAGGAGGCGTTATCGAATACGAATACGTGGTTCAAAGGCGACCGAATAATTTCAAAGGAATTGTCATGGTAGTCGTGGATGGGATTATAAAGGCCAAGTTTAATTATGTCTCCATCCACGTAAAATGATAGATAAAAGCGAACCAAAGTACACTAGGTTGATCAGACCATAATATACCGGTTCTGATTAGACAATGCGTTAGTGGAGCTGCCTCCAATAACTTATGTCATGAACAAGCTTGATAAAAAATTGAGCTTGCAAAAAGTAGGCTACCTTAGCATCATTAGTCTAGATAGTAAAAATATAGGCACGTGAGATTAAGATTGAAATAAAGTAGAATTAGTTCAAACTCCTTAAGACTTTAAGTCATATCCTATGTTGGTCTCTATACAGTTGTCCTATAGTCTTCTTTTCCAAGTCCTTGGTTGGCTAAATAGGTTAGGATCCTCTAAATTCTAGAATCTAAGTAAACTTGCTAATATAGGTCACAAGGACAAAGGGGTTGCTAGGTCATAAGGCATTCTACCTAACTTAAAAGAATTAAACTAATGGTATTTTGAGACAAAAGTAACATGTCCAACTAGTAGGGGTCACATGTCTAACCACTAGCAAACACGAAGGGAAGATAAGAATTATGATAGAAGGAATCAAGCAAGATATAGTCGATGAGTCGAACGATAGTTCGAGTATGGAATCGAGGAAGAGGTCAAGTATGTGGATGAGATCCTAGACTTCTAATCCTATTCGTAGGCTTGCTTGGAACGGTAAAGTAACCAAATAATTTATCTTGACCTGCATGGGCCACCACAAAAACATGTAACGCCCAGTCCCAAAATACGTAGGACTAGGAACGTAGACATGCCAGCTGTATACATACAAAGTATACTCCAATATATGGAAACCTCGTATGAATACATAAGCTGTAAAATGCAGTAGAACCATGACTAATCTCATCCACACAAATAAATGAATAAAAGATCATATAATGATAATGAATTGTCTTGATACAATAGGTTGGGTGGAGACACATCTACAACCAACTATGAAAAGAAATACATGATATACAAAAGAATAATTTTGGTGAGTGAAGCGAAGACGATCAAAGCGCAATCATCCTCGAAGAAATGGAGATGGTCACGACTAGAGCTAGAGCACCTGCGAAAGACAAGAGCACACACCTGGTGAGATAACCAGGTCCTCAGAGAGACGTAACAAGACACATAATATCATGCCATATAAACTGAATAAATATTGCTCAAATAAATAAGTTAATTGAATTATAACATGGTCCAATAAACACCTATTGAACTAGCTTACCATCCCCCCAACCAAACAAGGACAGGAGATGGTAAACTAATTCACGGTGACGTATCTTTCTATGCTATGAATCCAATATGGTATCCGGACCCCGACAAGGTTCAATACCTTCTCATCGAAGTAGTAAGTCACACCTACAAGCAAACAAGGACAAGATGCGACGAACTAATCCGCGATAAGTTATTGTTCCAAGCTACGGTCAGATACAAGTACCCAAACCAAAAGTACTCATACCTAACGGATAAGGTAGCCTAACCGTTCTAAGTGAATACAGTTTTAAGAACAGTTCATGGTCGCATGACTACCGGGTCAAGTCAAGAAAATATCAATACAGTACCTCAGTAGCGAGTCACAACACCATATACTATTCCTCAGTATCGAGCGAGTCTATAGCATATAGTCTACCTATCGTTCCTCAGTAGCGAGCGAGTCTACGATATATAGGGTGGTAGTCAACTTCCAATCATGTTCTCCCCGCCCAATGCCAACTCATAACTGCTAAGTCTTCTAGCATGCAATTCTATTAGCAGTTATTTTCTAACGCACGGCTTATAGGTACTGGTGGCCAGCCAATCACGCATGTCTGAGTCCTATATGTGACTCACAACAACGTGGTATAAATGTGTCAAGGCCTATGAATGCAACACACAAAGGTGGTCCCTTAAATCTAGGTTTAATGTGTAAGAAAAATAATACATAGCAGAAAATATAACTGAACAGTAAGTTCCAACAGGTTAGACCATGTATCACAGTTTATTTTGCATAAAGAAAATAATGAATAATGCATGAAATATGAGCTAAAATAAACAAACAACAAATGAAAAGGTGTCTTGCCTGGTAGTACGTCTGGTGTGCTGAATGATCACTGTGGCATGAACTGCGACTTCAGTGTTACAACTATGCAAGACGGCCTCTGATGATGGCACAGACAGTTCTATTGGGTTCAGAAGGGTCAATTTTGTTAGGGTGGACATAAGGTAGTATAGAATTGGCAAAGGAATAGGAAAATTGGGATTGGTCATGGACATGAGGAAACTGAAAAAAATTGGATAGATCATAATATTTACGATTTTTAGAAAATATTTTATAATACTTGCAAATATATTTTTATTTTTTAAAAAAATATTTTCTAGATAAATACTTGAAAAGTATAAAATCGTTTTAAGCAAACACTTTAATTTTTAAAAATATGGTTTTGAGGTGGTAAATAAAATCATTTTTTTTGTAAAACTATATGTTTATTAACTATTTAAAAATCAAGAAGTTTTTATAAAAATAGTTAAAACTATATTTTTTTCCTTTACTAGTTAAGATAAATAAAATATACAGAAAATCATTTAAGTCGAAAATTCATTCATAATAAGCTAGTAATATATAATAATAATAATAATAATAATAATAATAATACTAATAATAATAATAATAATAATAATAATAATAAAACTAAGGATAAATAATAATAATATTAGTATAAGCTTTTAAGAGACATATAAAGAAAATGAAAAAAAATAAAAAAAAAATAATAACATTACGAATAATATCACTATTATACTAATATTAATAATATCAATGAACCAGCAGTTTTTCACTGTTGTTGCTCTTCAATCTTGAAACACCCAAAATATATAGAAATGTACTTAGAAATAAACAAACTATCTAAACCTGGCTACAGTTGTCTTTTCTTTTTTTAAGAAAAACAAAATAATAATAATAATAATAGCAGAAGAAAAATATATGAACTTTAAATATTAATCTTTTTCATTAGGCACCCCTGCTGTTTCCTTAGTAACAAAAAGAAAGGAAACATAAAAAAATATTAATAATAAAAATAATAATATAGCTGTACATCCCAATGTCCTCCTCGTGAGGAGTAAGGAAAGATCACAACATTAATGTTTGAAGAAGGAAGAAACCAACAAACCAATGCATAAACAAAATAAAGAAAAACATAAATAATCCACAGCTCTCCTCCCTCAGGAGAGAGAGTACTCTATTGGTGGATGGAAAAATAGAAAATGAGAGAGAGAGGGATTCAAAGAAGGGGGAGAGGGCTGATCGAGAAGAAGTGAGCGTGAGATAGAGAGAGGCGAAGAGGCTGAGAGAGTGAGAGGCGGAGAAGTGCGGGCGGAGAAAGAGGAAGGGCGGTCGTCGACCACGCGGGTTCGCAGACGGACGCACGGCGGTGCGACGGAAGCTGGGCGCGGAGGCTGGTCCGGAGAGGAGGAAAGGCGCCGGTGGAAAGGAGGTCGGATGCGGTCGGGAGCGGCTGCGAATGTGCACGGAGGAGGGGAGTAGGCCACGGCGGGCAGCGGTGGAGGAAGGGCATGGCGGCGCTGATGGCCGGTGCTGATCCCGCAGAGGTTCGTGCGCTGGAGGCTCTGGCGTGAGCGGTGGCCAGCGATGGGGTTTCGGGTGCGATCGATCACGTGGCGGCCGGTCGGAGTTTGAGACAGTCGGAACAGGAAAGGAGAGGGGATGAAGGGAGCAGGAGCAGCGCTCGGATGGTCGCCGGCGCGGAGGATCTAGACGGCGTGGTTGGCGTTCTGACAAGAGGGTGGTGCAGCAAACCAAATCTGGTCGAGGAATGGTCGTGCTCGGTCGAGGAGGACACGCGGGGCTGGGAGCCGCTAGGCCGGTCGTCGGTAGCTCCAATCAAGGTTAGATTAGGATTTTTGATTTGTTTCCCGTTGTATCGTGTCCTCGGGGTTGGACCCGCGGATACAGGATTTGGTTTGTGTTTCTTAGTGCCTCCGGTAGTAGTGGTACTGGCAGCCGGAGGGCTGGGGTCTGGGTTGCCAGCGGTGGTGGCGGACGATGATGATAGTGGTGGTCGTGGTTGGTATTGACGGGGTCGGCAGGAGGAGGTGGTGAAGGGTTGGTCTGGGTGCGGTCGGGGGCTGTGGAGATGTTCGGTCGGTGTCGGCACGGTGGTAGTGTTGTCCGGGCCAGGGACAGGGTGACGGAGCGGCAGGAACGGCCAAAATATAGGTTTAGAATTAGTTGGTTGTATCGTGTCGGGGATGTCCGACACGACCAGGATGGGTGTTTGTGGAGAGATCATGTCCGGTATGTCGGACGCAGGATAAAATGTATATGTAAAAATACTCTATTGGAAAGACACCCGGGGTCGGACCCGAGGCCGTCACGGCTGACTCGGGAGATGTTGGACACAGACACGTGGCACTCACATTGGTGGATTTTGTGGAGGAATAATGTGGAGAAAATAATGTGGAGGAGTACCTCTCCTTATATAGGAGATGGAAATTCCCAGTTGGATAAGGATTAGAATTTATTTAAACCCAATTAGATAATTTGCTACTAATAAATTTAAATCAAATTTATATCGATGCAATCAATAATAATCCAAATCCAATTCTAATTTAAATCTAGATAATCTAAACTCAATATAAATTTTATCTTTAAATTTAAATCAAATCCATAAAATCTAATCAAATATTTAAATTGCCACAATAATTTCAAAATATATTTTCCAAAAATACTAATAATAATAATTTTGAAAATTATATTATTATTTAAAAATAAACTAATAAATAATTATGAAATATATATGCATGCACAAATAAGATTTACATAAATATACTTTTCTAGTATACCATTTTAATAAAAATTATTTATTATTAAAATTGAATAAATGAAAGTCTTTTCATAAATAAAATCATAAACTTGGAAATTTTGGTATGTTAGCTAAAAATAATTATTAAATATATTATTTTGAAAAAAAATAAAAAAATGTTTTTCAAAAATATGTACGCTCGTACATATTCGCACTCGTCGAGCAATTTCAAAAAATAAAATTTCACGCACGACGTACAATACAACTACGTGACGTACAATACAAAATAAAAAATTAGTACCAAATTTATATATATATAAAAAAATTTAGGTGTTTTACATCCTACCCAACTTAAAAGAATTCCGTCCTCGAAATTAAGAATTAGTTGGGGGTGAGAAGGCACAAGGGGGTATTGGTGAGGAACAATCATTCACAATGTACAACATGCATTAGGAAATCGCGATTTCAATAATGGCGAGGATAATCATGGGTTATCGCAAGAAAAAAATGAGTAAGGGTTAAGGTTAAAACAAGATAACAGGCAATAAAGAGTATTATGACAACAAGAGAAAATAAATTAGAGACCTTAAAGTTATGGTTTCTTAAGAGTAGGTTGAGGGCACGATTAAGAGAACGAATTAGATTCACTCCTAAATTAAGCGATTAGAAGGTCTTGATAGGGCCGAGAAAAGGACGAGTAGTTTAGGATGAAGATATAACAACATCGAGTGAGAATGGTCACAATCGATAGGAAGGCTAGAGGAAGTTCTAGTATAACGCATTCGTCCTTAATTCTAAAATAGGTGAAGGCGAAAGCAATATAGAGTTCGAAGGAGGCGTTATCGAATACGAGTACGTGGTTCAAAGGCGACCGAATAATTTCAAAAGAATTGTCATGGCAGTCGTGGATGGGATTCTAAAGGCCAAGTTTAATTATGTCTCCATCCACGTAAAACGATAGATAAAAGCGAACCAAAGTACACTAGGTTGATCAGACCATCATATACCGGTTCTGATTAGACAATGCGTTAGTGGAGGCCTCCAATAACTTATGTCATGAACAAGCTTGATAAAGAATTGAGCTTGCAAAAAGTAGGCTACCTTAGCATCATTAGTCTAGATAGTAAAAATATAGGCACGTGAGATTAAGATTGAAATAAAGTAGAATTAGTTCAAACTCCTTAAGACTTTAAGTCATATCCTATGTTGGTCTCTATACAGTTGTCCTATAGTCTTCTTGTCCAAGTCCTTGGTTAGCTAAATGGGTTGGGGTCCTCTAAATTCTAGAATCTAAGTAAACTTGCTAATATAGGTCACAAGGACAAAGGGGTTGCTAGGTCATAAGGCATTCTACCCAACTTAAAAGAATTAAACTAATGGTATTTTGGGACAAAAGTAACATATCCAACTAGTAGGGGTCACCTGTCTAACCACTAGCAAACACGAAGGGAAGATAAAAATTATGATAGAAGGAATCAAGCAAGATGCAGTCGATGAGTCGAACGATAGTTCGAGTATGGAATCGATGAAGAGGTCAAGTATGTAGATGAGATCCTAGACTTCTAATCCTATTCGCAGGCTTGCTTGGTACGGTAAAGTAACCAAAAAATTTATCTTGACCTGCATGGGCCACCACAAAAATATATAACGTTCAGTCCCAAAATATGTAGGACTAGGAACATAGACATGTCAGATGTATATATACGAAGTATACTCCAATATATGGAAACCTCGTATGAATATATAAGCTGTAAAATACAGTAGAACCATGACTAATCTTATCCACACAAATAAATGAATAAAAGATCATATAATGATAATGAATTGTCTTGATACAATAGGTTGGGTGGAGACACATCCACTACCAACTATGAAAGGAAATACATGATATACAAAAGAATAATTTTTGGCGAGTGAAGCGAAGACGATCAAAGCGCAATCATCCTCGAAGAAATGGAGATGGTCACGGCTAGAGCTAGAGCACCTGCGAAAGACAAGAGCACACACCTGACGAGATAACCAGGTCCTCATAGGGACGTAACAAGACACATAATATCATGCCATATAAACTGAATAAATATTGCTCAAATAAATAAGTCAATTGAATTTTAACATGGTCCAATACACACCTATTGAACTAGCTTACCATCCCCCCAACCAAACAAGGATAGGAGATGGTAAACTAATTCACGATGTTGTATCTTTTCATGCTATGAATCCAATATGGTATCCGGACCCCAACAAGGTTTAATACCTTCTCATCGAAGTAGTAAGTCACACCTACAACCAAATAAGGACAAGATGTGACGAACTAATCCGCGAGAAGTTATTGTTCCAAGCCACGGTCAGATACAAGTACCCAAACCAAAATTACTCATACCTAACGGATAAGGTAGCCTAACCGTTCTAAGTGAATGCAGTTTTAAGAACAGTTCATGGTCGCATGACTTTCGGGTCAAGTCAAGAAAATATCAATACAGTACCTTAATAGCGAGTCACAACACCGTATACTATTCCTCAGTATCGAACGAGTCTATAGCATATAGTCTACCTATCGTTCCTCAGTAGCGAGCGAGTCTACGATAGATAGGGTGGTAGTCAACTTCCAATCATGTTCTCCCTGCCCAATGCCAACTCATAACTGCTAAGTCTTCTAGCATGCAATTCTATTAGCAGTTATTTCCTAACGCACGGCTTATAGGTACTGGTGGCCAGCCAATCACGCATGTCCGAGTCTTATATGTGACTCACAACAACGTGGTATAAATGTGTCAAGGCCTATGAATGCAACACACAAAGGTGGTCCCTTAAATCTAGGTTTAATGTGTAAGAAAAATAATACATAGCAGAAAATATAACTGAACAGTAAGTTCCAACAGGTTATGCCATGTATCATAGTTTATTTTGTATTAAAAAAATAATGAATAATGCATAAAATATGAGCTAAAATAAATAAACAGCAAATGGCAAGGTGTCATTCCTGGTAGTACGCCTGGTGTGCTGCAATGATCACTGTGGCATGAACTGCGACTTCGGTGTTACAACTATGCAAGACGGCCTCTGATGATGGCACGGACAGTTCCATTTGGTTCAGAAGGGTCAATTTTGTTAGGGTGGACATAAGGTAGTATAGAATTGGCAAAGAAAAAGGAAAATTGGGATTGGTCATGGATATGAGGAAATTGAAGAAAATTGGATAGATCATAATATTTACGATTTTTAGAAAATATTTTATAATACTTGCAAATATATTTTTATTTGTAAAAAAAATAGTTTTTAGATAAATACTTGAAAAGTATAAAAACGTTTTAGGCAAACACTTTAATTTTAAAAAATACGGTTTTAAGGTGGTAAATAAAATCGTTTTTTTTTTGTAAAACTATATGTTTATTAACTATTTAAAAATCGAGAAGTTTTTATAAAAATAATTAAAACTATATTTTTTTTCCTTTACTAGTTAAGATAAATGAAATATACAGAAAATAGTTTAAGTCAAAAATTCATTCATAATAAGCTAGGAATATAATATAATAATAATAATAATAATAATAATAATAATAATAATAATAATAAAACTAAGGATAAATAATACTAATATTAGTATAAGCTTTTAAGAGACATAAAAAGAAAATGAAAACAAAATAATAATAACAGAAATAATAACACTACGAATAATATCACTATTATACTAATATTAATAATATCAATGAACCAGCAGTTTTTCACTGCTGTTGCTCTTCAATCTTGAAACACCCAAAATATATAGAAATGTACTTAGAAATAAACAAACTATCTAAACCTGGCTACAGTTGTCTTTTCTTTTTAAAAAAAATAAAATAATAATAATAATAATAATAATAATAATAATAATAATAATAATAATAGCAGAAGAAAAATATATGAACTTTAAATATTAATCTTTTTCATTAGGCACCCCTGCTGTTTCCTTAGTAACAAAAAGAAGGGAAACATAAAAATAAAAAAAAATATAGCTATACATCCCAATGTCCTCCTCGTGAGGAGAAAGGAAAGATCACAGCATTAATGTTTGAAGAAGGAAGAAACCAACAAACCAATGCATAAACAAAACAAAGAAAAATATAAATAATCCACAGCTCTCCTCCCTCAGGAGAGAGAGTACTCTATTGGTGGATGGAAAATGGAAAACGAGAGAGAGGGATTCAAAGAAGGGAGAGAGGGCTGATCGAGAAGAAGTGAGCGTGAGAGAGAGAGAGCCGGAGAGGCTGAGAGAGCGAGAGGCGGAGAAGTGCAGGCGGAGGAAGAAAAAGGGCGGGAATCGACCACGCGGGCTCGCTGGCGGACGTGTGGCGGTGCGACACAAGGAGGCGGCAGAAGCTGGGCGCGGAGGCTGGTCCGGAGAGGAGGAAAGGCGCCGGTGGAAAGGAGGTCGGAGGCGGTCGGAAGCGGCTGCGGATGTGCGCGGAGGAGGGGAGTAGGCCACGGTGGGCGGCGGTGGAGGAAGGGCACGGCAGCGCTGATGGCCGGTGCTGATCCCGCAGAGGTTCGCGCGCTGGAGATGCTGGCGTGAGCGGTGGCCGGCGATGGGGTTTCGGGTGCGGTCGATCACGTGCCGACCGGTCGAAGTTTGAGACAGTCGAGAGAGGAAAGGAGAGGGGATGAACATAGCGGGAGCGACGCTCGGATGGTCGCCGGCGCGGAGGATCTAGACTGCGTGGTTGGCGTTCTGACAAGAGGGTGCACTACAACAAAAAACCCTTTTAATGACGGCTAAAAAGCGTCATTAATGATGAACCATGACGCTTTTTTTTTCACAGCAACCGTTATAAAAATGGGTGTTATAAATATTTTTTAAAAGCGTTATAAAAAAACTGTCATGTATAGTTTCTATAAAAACGTTATGAATAGTTAATATATAGTGCACAATTCAGGACATTTTGAAAGCGTTATGATTAGATAATCTGTATAAGCTCAATGGAGAACATTTATAACACTCAATATTACTGAACTCATCACATTTATAATGCTTAATACTGCACATTATATATTACTTTCCAAAAACTTCTCAATTCAATTTTAAAACAACCACTTTGAACTATATTCACAAGAAAACATCGAAATGTTATATCACCATCTTCATTACATTATCTCAAAATAGAGTATCCAAATACATATATTTACAACTACTACTTAAATGGATCCTCAAAACAAGTAATTACTTAGGCTTCAACTTAAGCACATCAAAACTGTCAACATCACGTGTAGCAAATCCCTGAAAAAGATTAAAACACGGAGACTAGGTCCTCATCATTTGTAAGCACCAAAAAGCTTTTCATCATCTCAAGTACCTTCTCTGCATAAGGAAGAAAAGCCTGCTCCGCAGCAGCTGCTACCGAGCCTATTGCAGACTGCATCAAGTCGAAAATAAGGGTTGTAATAAAGAAAAAAATAATTCTGCTATAGATTTCTACAGAGAAAGACAAAAGAAGCAGAAGTACCATGCAAGTTTCTTGCAGATTTCGAGGACTAGTTTGGAGTGCAGTAATTAATCTCCCCATCAGGGGATCAAGATAAGGAAGGATCTCTTCTCCCATATCCTTACAGAAAGCTGCCAGTGCATAGTATGACTTCTCTTGTGATATATATTACAACCATAAGAATGCAATGGCCTGGAAATAATAGAGATTCTAGTACACACACAAAAAAAGAAGACAAATTACCTTTACTTCATCTGAAACATCTTCAAGGGCATTCAGAATAGAGGGAAGTACACTTTCATAACTAGAAATGATCTCAGGTTGCAGGTGTTCAGCAAATTGACCCAGTGCAAATGAAGCAGCTCCTCTTACCATCTGTTCTTGATCCTTCAAAGCTGATAGAGTAATATGTAACACATTATCCAGCCTGTCTTTCAATAACTCAGAACAACCTTCAGAGATTACACCCAGTACAGTAGCAGAAGCCTCGCAAAACTTTGGGTTGATATGCTGAAAGCTCAAAGACACAAACTCAAAAACTGTTGGGAAAACATGCTTTGGTAGGTTAAGAGCCATAGTGTCAATGACTTCTGCCACAGCTCGATCAGCTGCCAGATCAGAATCCTCATCTCCATCTTCTGTTTCAGTAAGCAAAGGGCACATAACTTGAAGTATATATATGACCAGCTTGTGTTTTTTCAAAAATGAAGCTTTGTACTTTACAAGCCATGAAATTATTTGAATAGCCTGTATTGTCAACATAACAAACTTAGGAACTGGTTTGGGGTATCAACAGGTAAATGATAAAAAGATGCAAACAAGACATTGCAAATGGTTCGTAAGCTACTTCTTCAAACCAGATGCCGAATGTTTATTTCCAAATTCTGACTTGAACAAACTTCAAGAGAAAATTACACAATGGACCGTACGGAATCGCCAAGAAGTGGTGCAGGAGATTCAATAAGCTCATCAAAGATTTCAAAGGCAATAGTGGCAACATCTTCCTCACCATTAGCAAGGCTTTGCCGTGAGATATTTAGAATGCTAGGGATAAAATTTCGAAATAGATTCACCTACAATTCAATTGGTAATAAATAAAAAATTAAGAAAAATATCAAGGTGCTTTTAAACATCGGCACAAGAACAATTTAACCAAACTACATACATTGTTGACAAAAGTAAGCCAGAGGATGAAGTAATCATAAAAGCAATTTACTCGCTAAGATGTTTCCATATTCATTAACTTCTGTAAAGCAAAGAGGCAAATTATGGTGCTAAGTTAATTGAATAACAATAAATTTCTGTATTCTATATTATTATGTTTAACTGAAGAGCTACTATTAAGCTAGTCTTAGACACTATTCCTAGGCTTATTTTGTATTCACTTGATAGACATTGTTGCTAGGCTTACTTTGTGTTGACATCTAACATTAGTGTTCTCAACCTTATGAGGCATCTACGGCAAGCTCCTCCCCTCTACTGTCTCTACTCTACTCAACTTATAATCATATGCTTGTCAAAGATGTTTGAGGCAAAAATACTAGCAGTAATTATTGTGGGCAATTGACGACACAAGCTGGCCAGGAGCAAGCTAGCCAAGATCTCTCTTGAAGCAGCAACAAAAATAGCATGAACTAGGACCAATGCCACTTGCGTCAGGCAACAAACAGATACCTTTGTTCTGCTTCTAATTCATCCTCAGTATGATTTGAGCCCATCACTTTCAGCCTTATAAAAGGATATGCAACAAGTAAATAGGATGGGGCCCATGATCCTCGGTTCTCGGTGGCAAGCCCAAATAACATATGATAATCTTATGGTCTGGCATTAGTCCACTAAATTAGTTTTGCAAGAAAGAATATCAGTTTTGTAAGGAAAAAGATGTGTAGAAACTGCCCAAGAACTTGGACAATATATGCAGTATTATCATGGCCTCGGTCGAGAAATGAAGATACCGCAAATGAACCTAGTCTCATGAATTTACACATCATAACAAGTCACAAAATGGCATCATGATGAATTCAAAGGGATAAACATTTCTCATATCGGTCTCACTTTTGCACTCTGCAGTAATGGCGTTGTCTGCCTCTTTTCTGGTTTATGACAAAGTGTACCTGTATGTTTATTAAAGGAAAACAATGATCTCCTGGTAACTAAGCACTTAAATAGAAGGGGAAGGGAAGAACTTCCCTGGGTCCTATCTGCAGAGTGCAAAAGTAAGCAGATAGTGGAGTTGCACATTACTCAATTTTTTTACGAGAAATAGGATCAGTCAAGGCCTGGTATGCTTTGGATATAGGTTCCATAAAATACTTGTGTTTCTCTAAAATATCAGAATGGATACTAAGTCAAAATAAATACCAAATAATTGTGAAGAACTACCAAGAGTGTATAACATGAAACTAAACATAGAAGATAATACAACATGGATCATGATTTTTCCAGGTTTCCCATTGTCTACCAACTTGTCATGCATTAGAATGCTAACAGTATGTGGAGTCCCTCCTTCTGGTATTTCATCTGGGGTCTCCTGCAACTTCACTATCTGCTTGTCGGCAAATCTAGGATGTGCCGTAAAACCAGATACAAAGTAAAACAAATATTTCAAGCAAAAAGAATGAAAATGACAACCAGATACTACCTGCATTGATTATGAACCAGAGTCATGGAGTTCATGGCTAAACATTCCTGCCTTCCACACCTGGTTGGTTCATTGATTCGACCTAACAAAATGCCACAGTCAATTAAAACATAGACATATAAAAGAAGTTGCTGAATCTTATATTGCAATATATGCTTCTAATAAGTATGAATGTGTTAAAAGATTTGCACAAGCATCCATGTAAGAAGACCTGAAACTAATATACTGCAGGAGAGGTATGCATATGATTCTGGGGATTGAAAATCTCGCAATGTTGCGAGTTCGAAACCCTTTTGACTTTTGGAGTTGGATGGTCAATTTTTTGACATAGTATAATGAGACAATTATTATGTTGATAAAGTATCAACTGCTTGCAGATTAAGTTCATAGCGAGCTTGGAATACTTGATGGAAAATATCACTAATAAAAACATTTGATGCTGCCTAAAAGGATGAAAAACAGGTTTCTTTTTCTTTCTTTGTCTGGTTTTTTATAAGTTTATATCAAGATTCAGGTTACTTCACACTCCAGGTGCTCCATTATCCAGCATCCTGGTAGCTGCAAAATAGTTAACTTATATAAGCACAGTGTAGCCCATTAGCAAAATGTTTTATTAACGAAACAGTAGTTATCTTCGTAGCAAGCCATAAAGTTTGAGTATTGCATTAACTAGTTAGACCAACAAGAACTGGTCTTTAGAGCAAGTTCAGTTTTGATGTTCATATTTCCTTGTCCCTTGACATGTTTACATAGACATTAATGACCCAAAAAAAGTTAAACTACCACATTTTTATATAAAAAAAATCTACTTTCCGAGTTTTTCAAACTATATAAGCAAGTTAAATCAGGTATTAAAAAAATCGACCACAAGAAACAACAATAAAGTCTTTGTCCCAAATTCATGGACCCGCCAACATGAGTTGTTTATCTTTCCATTCAACACCATTAAGGTCGCATCATCTCTCATTAGAAAAGTGTGAATCCTTATTTAGCAAACTAATGCATCTATTGTTCTTTATCGCACATGTATCAAAGACAACACAGACTCCAAAATTACACAAAATCGGTGCCATGCCCACATTGCCATGCTACATTTGCATCGGTGAATAAAAAATATATTACAATTGTAGAAATAGTGTTATACCTCTATCGACCAAGATGGGATCTGAGAAGTATCCACATATCAAGCACCGAAAGATCGCCTCTTTAACCTCCGGTATGATCGAGCTGCACCTAATAATCATCCCCTTCACCGACACCATCTTCTCAATATCCGAAGGGTTCAGATTCCTCATTGAAACCGAAGACTTCAAATTGAAGATCCTAGTCTGAATATGCTTCTCGAACAGCGGGTCGATACTCGCCACCAGGTCCATCAGCACGATGTCGAATATCGTGAGCACCTCGAGCGGGTACCGTACTATCTTGGCGTAGAGGTCGGGGTCGTGGACGAACACGTCGTGCGCGTCGACGTCAAGGGACTCGCCCCCGTCGAGCTCCATGATACGGTGGACGGTGTGCATGTACTTGGAGTCGGGCTGGTCGGGGGAGTCGCGAAAGTGGCGGAGGAAGCGGAGGATCGCGGCATTGACGTCCTGGACGCTGATGTTGGTGCCCCAGACGAAGACGGGGACAGAGTCATCGGCGGAGGGGTCGGTGGCGGGGTCGGGACCATCGGCATCGGAGGAGAAGGACATGGGGTGGCGGGAGTGGCGGGGGTTGTGGGGGTCTGGGGTGCGGCAGGAAGGGGTCCGGTGGGCACAGGATGGGGAGGGGGTCGGCTGGTGGGAGTGACGGTGGCGGCCGTACATCGCTTCGCCTGCCCTATGCCCGAGGTTCAGCAGAGGGGGGAGAACCTAGGGTTTGGTGAGGATGGAGGAAATTTAGGGTTCTAGGATCGAGAAGCGGAGGAGGAAACTAAGCGGAGGATGACGATGTGGAGGATTGAAATAAGGAGGAGGAGAAGATTAGGGTTTGGTGAGAGGAGGGAAGAGGAGGAGAAGGGGAGTGGAGCTGAGAGGGAAGGAGAAGGAATTTGAAGAGGGAATGAGAATGGGGAGGGGGCTTGAGCCTCTATCGCGGGGGTGGAAAAAAATTTATAGAAAATTTATTACAAGTTTGCCACCGCTCTAAAATATTAATAACGCTTTATTTTATAAACGTTATAAAAAGCCCAAAATTAGTCCAAACCGTCATAAAAAAAGGTATTTCGAACTTTGATAACGCTTAGGTAGCAGGCGTCATCAATACGTCTTATCGAGCGTTATTAATAGGCCTTTTTGTTGTAGTGGTGGTAGAACAAACCAAATCAGGTCGAGGTCTGGTCATGCTCGGTCGAGGAGGACACGCGGGGCTGGGAGCCGCTAGGCCGGTCGTCGGTAGCTCCAAGCAAGGTTAGATTAGGATTTTTGATTTATTTTCCGTTGTGTCGTGTCCTCGGGGTTGGACCCGCGGATACAGGATTTGGTTTGTGTTTCTTAGTGCCTCCGGTAGTGGTGGTACTGGCAGCCGGAGGGCTGGGGTCTGGGTTGCCAGCGGTGGTGGCGGACGATGATGATAGTGGTGGTCGAGGTTGGTATTGACAGGGTCGGCAGGAGTAGGTGGTGAAGGGTTGGTCTGGGTGCGGCCGGGGGCTGTGGAGATGTTCGGTCGGTGTCGGCACGGTGGTAGTGTTGTCCGGGCCAGGGACAGGGTGACGGAGCGGCGAGAACGGCCAAAATATAGGTTTAGAATTAGGTATTGGTTGTATCGTGTCAGGGATGTCCGACACGACCAGGATGGGTGTTTTTGGAGAGATCATGCCCGGTATGTCGGACGCAGGATAAAATGTATATGTAAAAATACTTTATTGGAAAGACACCCGGGGTCGGACCCGAGGCCGTCACGGCTGACACGAGAGATGTTGGACACAGACACGAGGCACTCACATTGGTGGATTTTGTGGAGGAATAATGTGGAGAAAATAATGTGGAGGAGTACCTCTCCTTATATAGGAGGTGGAAATTCCCAGTTGGATAAGGATTAGGATTTATTTAAACCCAATTAGATAATTTGCTACTAATAAATTTAAATCAAATTTAAATCGATGCAATCAATAATAATCCAAATCCAATTCTAATTTAAATCTAGATAATCTAAACTCAATATAAATTCTATCTTTAAATTTAAATCAAATCCATAAAATTTAATCAAATATTTAAATTGCCACAATAATTTCAAAATATATTTTCCAAAAATACTAATAATAATAATTTTGAAAATTATACTATTATTTAAAAATAAACTAATAAATAATTATGAAATATATATGCATGCACAAATAATATTTACATAAATATACTTTTATATTATACCATTTTAATAAAAATTATTTATTATTATAATTGTATAAATGAAAGGCTTTTCATAAATAAAATCATAAACTTGGAAATTTTGGTATGTTAGCTAAAAATAATTATTATATATATTATTTAAAAAAATAAAAAAAATTCAAAAATATGTACGCTCGCACATATTCGCACTCGTCGAGCAATTTCGAAAAATGAAATTTCGCGCGCGACGTACAATACAACTACGTGACGTACAATACAAAATAAAAAATCAGTACCAAATTTATATATATAAAAAATTAAAATTTAGGGGTTTTACATCCTACCCAACTTAAAAGAATTTCGTCCTCGAAATTAAGAATTAGTAGGGGGATGAAAAGGCACAAGGGGGTATTGGTGAGGAACAATCATTCACAATGTAAAACATGCATTAGGAAATCGCGATTTCAATAATGGCGGGGATAATCATGGGTTAGCGCAAGAAAAAAAATGAGTAAGGGTTAAGGTTAAAACAAGATAACAGACAATAAAGAATATTATGATAATAAGAGAAAATAAATTAGAGACCTTAAAGTTATGGTTTCTTAAGAGTAGGTTGAGGGCACGATTAAGAGAATGAATTAGATTCACTCCTAAATTAAGCGATTAGAAGGTCTTGATAGTGCCGAGAAAAGAACGAGTAGTTTAGGATGAAGATATAACAACATCGAGTGATAATGGTCACAATCGATAGGAAGGCTAGAGGAAGTTCTAGTATAACGCATTCGTCCTTCTAAAATAGGTGAAGACGAAAGCAATATAGAGTTCGAAGGAGGCGTTATCGAATACGAATACGTGGTACAAAGGCGACCGAATAATTTCAAAGTAATTGTCAAGGCAGTCGTGGATGGGATTCTAAAGGCCAAGTTTAATTATGTCTACATCCACGTAAAACGATAGATAAAAGCGAACCAAAGTACACTAGGTTGATTAGACCATCATGTACCGGTTCTGATTAGATAATGCGTTAGTGGAGGCCTCCAATAACTTATGTCATGAACAAGCTTGATAAAGAATTGAGCTTGCAAAAAGTAGGCTACCTTAGCATCATTAGTCTAGATAGTAAAAATATAGGCACGTGAGATTAAGATTGAAATAAAGTAGAATTAGTTCAAACTCCTTAAGACTTTAAGTCATATCCTATGTTGGTCTTTATAAAATGTCCTATAGTCTTCTTGTCCAAGTCCTTGGTTGGCTAAATGGGTTAGGGTCCTCTAAATTCTAGAATCTAAGTAAAATTGCTAATATATGCCACAAGGACAAAGGGGTTGCTAGGTCATAAGGCATTCTACCCAACTTAAAAAAATTAAACTAATGGTGTTTTGGGACAAAAGTAACATATCCAACTAGTAGGGGTCACCTATCTAACCACTAGCAAACACGAAGGAAAGATAAGAATTATGATAGAAGGAATCAAGCAAGATGCAGTCGATGAGTCGAACGATAGTTCGAGTATGGAATCGAGGAAGAGGTCAAGTATGTGGATGAGATCCTAGACTTCTAATCCTATTCGCGGGCTTGCTTGGTATGGTAAAGTAACCAAACAATTTATCTTGACCTGCATGGGCCACCATAAAAACATGTAACACCCCAGTCCCAAAATACGTAGGACTAGGAACGTAGACATGCCAGCTGTATACATACGAAGTATACTCCAAAATATGAAAACCTCGTATTAATACATAAGCTGTAAAATGCAGTAGAACCATGACTAATCTCATCCACACAAATAAATGAATAAAAGATCATATAATGATAATGAACTGTCTTGATACAATAGGTTGGGTGGAGACACATCCACTACCAACTATGAAAAGAAATACATGATATACAAAAAAATATTTTTTGGCGAGTGAAACAAAGACGATCAAAGCGCAATCATCCTCGAAGAAATGGAGATGGTCACGGCTAGAGCTAGAGCACCCGCGAAAGACAAGAGCACACACCGGGCGAAATAACCAGGTCCTTAGAGGGACATAACAAGACACATAATATCAAGCCAGATAAACTGATTAAATATTACTCAAATAAATAAGTCAATTGAATTATAACATGGTCCAATACACACCTATTGAACTAGCTTACCATCCCCCCAACCAAACAAGGACAGGAGATGGTAAACTAATTCACGATGACGTATCTTTCCATACTATGAATCCAATATGGTATTCGGACCCCAACAAGGTTCAATACCCTCTCATCGAAGTAGTATGTCACACCTACAACCAAACAAGGACAAGATGTGACAAACTAATCCGTGACAAATTATTGTTCCAAGCCACGGTCAGATACAAGTACCCAAACCAAAAGTACTCATACCTAACGGATAAGGTAGCCTAACCGTTCTAAGTGAATGCAGTTTTAAGAACAGTTCATGGTCGCATTACTACCGGGTCAAGTCAAGAAAATATCAATACAGTACCTCAGTAGCGAGTCACAACACCATATACTATTCCTCAGTATCGAGCGAGTCTATAGCATATAGTCTACCTATCGTTCCTCAGTAGCGAGCGAGTCTACGATATATAGGATGGTAGTCAACTTCCAATCATGTTCTCCCCGCCCAATGCCAACTCATAAATGCTAAGTCTTCTAGCATACAATTCTATTAGCAGTTATTTCCTAACGCACGGCTTATAGGTACTGGTGGCCAGCCAATCACTCATATCCGAGTCCTATATGTGACTCACAACAACGTAGTATAAATGTGTCAAGGCCTATGAATGCAACACACAAAGGTGGTCCCTTAAATCTAGGTTTAACGTGTAAGAAAAATAATACATAGCAGAAAATATAACTGAACAGTAAGTTCCAACAGGTTAGGCCATGTATCACAGTTTATTTTGCATAAAAAAAATAATAAATAATGCATGTAATATGAGCTAAAATAAACAAACAGTAAATGGCAAGGTGTCTTACCTGGTAGTACGTCTGGTGTGCTGAATGATCACTGTAGCATGAACTGCGACTTCGGTGTTACAACTATGCAAGACGGCCTCTGATGATGGCACGGACAGTTCTATTGGGTTCAGAAGGATCAATTTTGTTAGGGTGGACATAAGGTAGTATAGAATTGGCAAAGGAATAGAAAAATTGGGATTGGTCATGGACATGAGGAAATTGAAGAAAATTGGATAGATCATAATATTTACGATTTTTAGAAAATATTTTATAATACTTGCAAATATATTTTTATTTGTAAAAAAATAGTTTCTAGATAAATACTTGAAAAGTATAAAATCGTTTTAGGCAAACACTTTAATTTTTACAAATATGATTTTGAGATGGTAAATAAAATCATTTTTTTTTGTAAAACTATATATTTATTAACTATTTAAAAATCGAGAAGTTTTTATAAAAATAATTAAAACTATATTTTTTTACTTTACTAGTTAAGATAAATGAAATATACAGAAAATAATTTAAGTCAAAAATTCATTCATAATAAGCTCGAAATATATAATAATAATAATAATAATAATAATAATAATAATAATAATAATAATAATAATAATTATAATAATAATTATAATAATAATAATAATAATAATAATAATAATAATAATAAACTAAGGATAAATAATACTAAT
The DNA here is from genome assembly GCA_029216955.1 of Iris pallida. NCBI lineage: Eukaryota > Viridiplantae > Streptophyta > Magnoliopsida > Asparagales > Iridaceae > Iris > Iris pallida. The sequence continues at coordinate 6,270,375 of JANAVB010005798.1, forward strand.
ATTAGTATAAGCTTTTAAGAGACATATGAAGAAAATGAAAACAAAATAATAATAACAAAAATAATAACACTACGAATAATATCACTATTATACTAATATTAATAATATCAATGATCCAGCAGTTTTTCACAGCTGTTGCTCTTCAATCTTGAAACACCCAAAATATATAGAAATGTACTTAGAAATAAACAAACTATCTAAACCTGGCTACAGTTGTCTTTTCTTTTTTTAAAAACAAAATAATAATAATAATAATAGCAGAAGAAAAATATATGAACTTTAAATATTAATCTTTTTTATTAGGCACCCATGTTGTTTCCTTAGTAACAAAAAGAAGGGAAACATAAAAAATTATATTAATAATAAAAATAATAATATAGCTGTACATCCCAATGTCCTCCTCGTGAGGAGTAAGGAAAGATCACAGCATTAATGTTTGAAGAAGGAAGAAACCAACAAACCAATGCATAAACAAAATAAAGAAAAACATAAATAATCCACAGCTCTCCTCCCTCAGGAGAGAGAGTACTCTATTGGTGGATGGAAAAATAGAAAACGAGAGAGAGTGGGATTCAAAGAAGGGGGAGAGGGCTGATCGAGAAGAAGTGAGCGTGAGAGAGAGAGAGGCGAAGAGGCTGAGAGAGTGAGAGGCGGAGAAGTGCGGGCAGAGGAAGAGGAAGGGCGGTCATCGACCACGCAGGCTCGCCGACGGACGTGTGGCGGTGCGACACAAGGAGGCGACGGAAGCTGGGCGCGGAGGCTGGTCCGGAGAGGAGGAAAGGCACCGGTGGGAAGGAGGTCGGAGGCGGTCGGGAGCGGCTGTGAATGTGCACGGAGGAGGAGAGTAGGCCACGGCGGGCGGCGGTGGAGGAAGGGCACGGAAGTGCTGATGGCCGATGCTGATCCCGTAGAGGTTCATGCGCTGGAGGCGCTGGCGTGAGCGGTGGCCGGCGATGGGGTTTCGAGTGCGGTTGATCACGTGGCGGCGGGTCGGAGTTTGAGACGGTCGAGAGAGGAAAGGAGGGTGGATAAAGAGAGCGGGAGCGGCGCTCGAATGGTCGCCGGCACGGAGGATCTAGACGGCGTGGTTGGTATTCTGACAAGAGGGTGGTGGAACAAACCAAATCTGGTCGAGGTCTGGTCTGTTTGCCATTAAAATTCTTTGATTACAAATTTCAATACAAACAGAACAATATTACAATATAGGACTTAGATGTAGTCCTAGGAGTACACTTTTATTTATCTGGGTCCCTTGTGCCGATGGAGTGAGTGGTAATGTGTTGACTCCGTTGACGAACTGATGATGGTTATCGGTTCTCTGAAGGTTTGGATTGCTCTGGGTGCTGGAGCTTGCTGAGAGGAGGAAGACGTTGAGTGTTTGTATCTGCCTCTCTGGTGATATGTTCGTTCGTTGGATATTCTGTGCCTTTTTTATGTGTGTGTGAGAAGGAAATGATCCCTCTATTTATAGTTTTACAGGCTGGCTGCTCATGCGTGCATATAGGACGCGCTGGTGCATGGGGACGCCACGTGGTGATGGAGGCGTATGGACGATACGCCCTGATCGAGGGGTTGAATTCTTCATACTGCTGTTGTGAGCCGGCACGTAGCAGAGGAGAAGATCTTTCTGTTACTGAAATCTTGGATGGGTTGAGTCAAAGGACACGTGTCGTCGACTCAAGGCTCGGAGATCTCGGATTTGATGGGGGGATGATCTGGTGGAATGCGCCTAGGATTGGGCGCATGAGGAGACTTTGGCTCGTAACCTTTAGGAGTCACAAACCATTCAGGGCGCATGGCTTTTGAGGCACATGCAGGCAACTTTTCTTCTATCTTTTGGGAACAGAGAGTAGTCTGGGGCGCATGGCTTTTGAGGCGCATGCAGAACTTCCAATAAAGACTTTTCTTCTGTCTTTAGGGATCAGTAAAAAGTCTGAGGCGCATGGCTTTTGAGGCACATGCGGATGGTTGGGTGGCCACGTGGCAGTAGCCGTCGGTGTAAAGAAATGATGATGCTGACGTTGTCGATGCTTCGTCTTCTGAAAAAGCTGTCAACTGTTCAGACTTTGGGAGGTGTGCTGCCAACTCTGTCAGTTTAGCATTTAATGTTTCTAACATTCGATAGACAGCCAAGTGGGCGCATCGATTGACGTTTCACTAGGCGTATGGGAACGCATGGGGGTGCATCCTCTGTGATGCGCTTGGTACTGAAAGGCGCATCTGTGTGATGCGCTTGATGTTGAAGGGCGCATTTGTGTGATGTGCTTAATGTTGAAGGGCGCATCCGCTTCGTGACATGTTCTTTAATGCAGCGACTGTTAAGTTCTTCGAGTGCTTTAAATAGCCGTCTTGATTTGGCTGAATTCGAAGCGTCCGGTTCATCCATTAAATGTAAATTCATTGCACGGAATTCAGAGAGCCATCCACCTGGCGCATGGGTTTGATTTACCCAGCCTATAAATAGTGGCATGGAGAGAAGGTTTGCTTTTCGTTCTCTCACTTCTTTTCGACATGAACTTGTGTACTCGAGTGCATTCTGTTGACGAAGTGCTCCCGAGGGTGAAGATGTGACGCCATGTATTCATTGATGCACTTGAAGGTGACTGTTACATCCAAAAGTCGGAGTCGAGGGCTTCCGAGGCAGGCGGAAGGTGCATGTTGCATCCAAAGATAGGGATGCCCGGGCCTCGTCTTCGTTGTGTAGGAAGAGCCGTAGATCGGAATGGCGGTGCTAGGATCTTTCTTCCTTCAAAGTGGGTGTTGCCCACTCTGGTGGGTTTGGAAGCTGCTCCTTTAGCCGCATTTCGATTGCGGTCTTCCTTGGTCTTTGGAGGCTCTTTCGAAGCCTCCCCTGGCCACAGATTTGCGGAGCTCTTCTCTTCCTTGGTTTGGGGAGCCCTTCCTCCAGCTACTCAATAAATGCTTCATTAGTCGAAGCACTTATCAGGTGAGTCTGGCTAGAAGGGTGGCACATAACTGGGCTGCTGAAGGGATACACATAACTGAGCGGCTGAAGGGATGCACATAACTGGGATGCATATAACTGAGCTGCTGAAAAGGATGTGCCTTGCTGAGGGCGCATGGTGGGATGCACCTGACCGAGGGCGCATGATGATTGCTGCGCCTGCCTGAGGGCGTATGGTGGCTGCTGGTTGTAGACTTAGGATCTTTTCTTTGTAGAAATTCTCCTTTGTACAATCTTTTCTTAGACATGTAATAGACTTTTAAATAAAAAGTCCTCTTTCAATGTCTATACTTGTTGTTTTGGCTGTGGAGTACTTTGTCCGAGCTCTGGCGCATGTAGTCTGGCGCATAGGCTTTCTGGTTGTAAAATTCTATGCTTCTACAAGACCCCCTTCAAAGTTTTCAAAACTTTTGGATAAGTTTTTGGAATACTTTGAATAAGAAGCATGGTGATAGAGGCGCATGTCTGTCGGGGCGCATAGATACTCCGCACATCAGTGATGGGGCACATGCTCTGCTCAGTTAGTACAAATGATGACGCCTCGGTAACCGAAAAAAAGATTAATGATGATTTTTTTGGTTTTATTGTGGTTATCTTTTCACAGAACCTGAGGCGACGGCTGAGATCACACATTCATCGGTTCATGCGTGCGACCAAGCCCTATAAATAGGTGAGAGATGGAGAGTGAGAGTTCTTCTTCTCCTTGCTTTTGCTTTCTTTAGAGTTCTTCTTCAAAAACCTTAACTTTTCTTCTCTCAAAGAATGGCTCCCAAGACTCCTCGCGACGGTGCTGGCAAGGAAAAGGAGCCGGCGGAGTATGCCGAGGAGGATGCTCCTGTCACCATTGTGACTCCAGCCGATGTTCGACCCGCTGTGACGGGTGGGTGCCGTCTCTTCCACTAATTTCTTTGTTCAGACGATCCTTGGATCATGCGACTGAGTATGTGTGCCCTAACTCTCTGCTGCCGACGTGCATGGACTTCTGTCCGCGCCGAGGTTTTACCCCGCCGACGTGCATAGGTTTAGACCTTTATCATGCACCAAGGTTTAACTGCGGACGCGCATAGGTTTACACCCTGATGATGCGCCGAAGCCTCTTGCTGACGCGCATGGGTTCATATCCTGATGATGCGTCGACGCTACTTGCTGACGCGCATGGGTTCATACCCTAATGATGCGCCGAAGCCTTTCACTGAGGCGCATGGATTTACACCCTGATGATGCGCCGAAGCTTTTTACTGAGGAGCATGGGTTTAAACCCAGATGATGCGCCAGGTTGTTTTGACACACTTTGTCTTTTGGCCCGACTTTTGATTTTTTGTTGTGCCAGTATCGATGACAATTCCTTTGCTGAATGAGGTCCTTCTGGATGCTTCCCTTTGTCAAATGGGAGTTGATTTTGACGAGGCGGTTATCAACCCTGCCAAGGGTGCTATCTTACAGGATCAACCTCTTGAGAGAGTGCTGCAGATCCAAAACCAGTTGTCGATTTTCCTCTAGAGTATGATGGAGAGCGGAAAACTGAAATCTACTGAATCCGAGGATGTGACCTTCTTAAAACCTGCCTTTTTGTTCGGTGACCGCCTGATCTCCACTGAAGCGAAGATACTGAAGGTCAAAGAAGACTGGTTCTTTTCTGCAAAAGGCATAGTGCTGTACATGCGACAACTTGACCGCCAGTTACCGCTGACAGCCTTCTATCGTTTAGCTTCGAAGAGAAGGATGCCCTGGGAGCTTACTCCTTCTCAGGGAGGGGCCCTGGGGGTGCTCTTTCGATTGATGCTACCTCAAACCAGAGGGATACCCTGGCTGCTATACGAACCGGTCCCTCGTTCAGTTGCCGAACTTTGCGTCCTGGGAGCCTCTACAGTGAAGTCCCAAATGACACTTTTGCCTTCAGTGCCTCAACCTTCGCAAGTCGGATGCTGACATCGAGGGTCATGTATCCGAAGGGTGGCTTTAGGGTTGAAGGTTGGTGTCATCATATCTCGAGGTGGGACGAGTTGACCATTTGGGTGCTTTCGAAGTTCAAGGCTGAGCTTAAGGAGATTGGACTGACAGCCGCTATCTGTGCCACACAGGCTGGCGTGGATCTCAATAAGCCTATGTTTCTTGCACTCTTAGAATTATTCAATGCCCAGACTGGCACCTTCTACACTCCAGTGGATGAGTTGGGGTTGGCTCTCCATGAGATGTACGAAGTGTCCAAGCTTCCCTGGGGCTCAAAACCGTACGAGGAATATTTCCCGTCGAATGAAGAGATCCAGGTTCTGGAAAATAAGGACTCGGAGATGATGGCCGTTTTCAAAGAAGTGGCGAGCCATCATTATTTGATTCACCGGAAGGACAAAGGCAAGACCCAGCCTCATGTGACTGCTTGGAGGGATTATATTTTCAAGCAGGATTTGGCGGACCCCTCGAGGATCCGGTTTATGACTCCGCAAGGGCTGAAACCTGCGGAAGTGACTTCTGAGATAAGCCGACTGGACGAGAGGACTCCTCGTTCCAATGAGGATGGCGAGAATGTGTATAGCTGCTTCTGGCACTGTGCGCACCGGATGTCGTCTAAGGCGGTGCTGACAGCATATTTGATGATATGGCTCCGAGATTGTGTGTTTGCGGGCGGTTCTGGTGCAGTGGAGAGGGTACACCGGAACCTTATTTTGCCTGCCGTAAAGTTGGCCTTTGGACGTCCCTTAGCTCTCCTTTCCGCGATGGTGTGTAACCTATTGCGGGGTTTGAGGACTTTTGCTGATGACGTGATCCAGGGGAGAGGTAAAAATGACAAATTTCCCCGGGCTGAACTGCCATTCCATTATCTTATGGGATGGCTGATTTTGCATCATCCGAACGTGATGAGTCCAGGTCCGGAGGAGGATCATGTTGAAGGAGATGCCTTTATCCGTCGCTTCTACAAGAGGAAGTGGTTACACACAGGCGTCCCCGTTTGCAGGAGAGTTTTGTCCTACCTTCAGGGGTGGGAGATTGTCAAGGTTGGCCCTATCTTCAAAGATTTCGAGGCTGACCAAGATTTAGTCGACTCTGGTGAGGACGCGATTACTCTGCCGAAATGGGGTTTTCGTTGGTTGCAAAGTATTCGGCCTTCTCACTTGGTCTATCGGAACCAGAATAGGTGTTATCTGGAGCCATATCTGCCCAGCCGGTTCGCTCGCCAGTTTGGCTATACCCAGCTAATGCTACGGAATCCCAGTAACAGTCTGGGGTTCATCGGTAGTTTACTGGATGGAGCCCTGGACTGGCAATATTACAATATCGGGTGCACTGGTGTTCAGTTTACGGCGCCCGTTCGTAACCCTCGGCCACAGATCCTGTATTCGGCAGCTAAGCTGTATTGCACAATGAATACTGCATCTCTAGGTTATGATAGAGAGACTAGTTTTATCATTGGAACTCAGTTGGAGGCCACGGCGAACATGTTGATGGTGGCTCGATCATATCGTCCACCAGAATTGGCGGGATATTGGGCTGTCGCTGCAGCATCAGTGAGAGATCCCCTTGTTGGGAAGAGACGGGCTGACGCGGAAGCCGGCTCGTCTGTACCAAAAAGGTCGAGAAAGACGACGACTCCAAAGGCAACGGGAGTGCCACCTGTACCGCCAGTGGAATCAGCTCCTGCTGAGGTAAGGAGTCCTCTGTAATTTTTGGCTCATCTTGTCATTTTGGTGACTTGTGCTTTTCTTTTTGTAGGGATCGTCGAAGAAGAAGACCCGTATTTCAAAACCGGGTGTCAGTAAACTAAAGGAGGTAGCAAGCTCTTCTGACGAGCGCATACCTCCGATGGTAATGTCTCCAATAGAGGAGAGTCCCGGAGATGTCCCTGCAGAGGTTTTACTATCTTCAGACTTTGTTGAAAGAGATACAGAGGTTGCAGCAACTTCTGGGATGGTGCCAGCTGCCGTGAGGGCCTTGGACGTTGAGGGTCCAGCAGACACGGGGCTTCGTGATGATGATGTGGAGTGGAGTTCGTCGTCTTCGGATGACGATGCTCCAGAGTTGCAAGAGCCTGTTACGGGGGCAACAGAGATGGTTGGAACAGAGGAGAGGGTTAATTTCCCTCCTTGTTATAATGAGGGGAGGTCGACTGCATCATTGCCGAGCCTTACCCCAGACTCAGCGGTGGAAGCTGAGGTGGCTACCAATCAGGAGGTAGCGACAAGTCCTGTCCCTGTAGAGGGATTTGATGAAGAGACTCGTCTGGCGGTCCTGACTTCAGGGACGAGTCAGGAGGTAAGTGTTGATCTCCCCATTCTGACAGGGAAAGTATTGGCTGTGACAGCACGTTGAGGACTGGAGAGGTGGCCGCTGACATCGGTGGTACTTTCGAGTTTGGGAAGGGTAAGGGTGTGATGGAACCCTCTGTTGCTCCTTCCACTTGGGGTACAATCTCGATGCCTGTCCCGGTTTCTTCTGTTCCCTTGGCTCCTCGGGCTAGTAGTCAGGCCCCTGTTGATGAAGAGCCTACGGATACCGAGGTTCCAGCCTCGCTGGTTGAGGTCGGCGGGTCTTCTTCCAGTCCGCCAACTGGAGTAGCTCCTCCAACCCCTGCTATGACACCGCAGGTGCTGGCGGACGCAGATGAATATATGAAATTCATCGTTGAGACAGTGTACAAAATGCTACAGAAGGGTGTATCTACGGTGATGGATGCCAACGGGAGCTTTACGACGGCAAGAACTCTGGCAATGCCTTTTATTGACCTGATCCGTCTTCACCAAGGTCATGATCATATGGCCGAGATCCTGGAGGCTTCGGTAGTTGAGCTGGATCAGCGGCTCTCGGAACTTCAGCGCATCCAGCGAAATGACCTCTCCGTCTTGATAGATGCGGAGAAGGGGAAGCTGATCGCCGAGATTGAGTCTTCCTACCAGGCCACCGTGAGTGTCTGGAAGCGCGAAGTGGCTGAGACTGAAGCTGCGGTAGAGCGGTTGTCTCAGTCCATACGGGAGACAGTAGAAACGCGAGCCGCGTTGGATGCTAATATCGCGGAGATCAACGCCCAGATCCGCCGCCTTGAGGACCAGCGGGCCCGATTCCAGTTAGATGCCGAACGTGTCCAGGCTAAACACATAGCATTCAAGAAGGAGGAAGCAACTTTCACTCAGCGGACTCTTGCCCTAGCTCAGCAGCGACAACAGCTTGATGAGAAGCATGAGAACGATACTTCTGCTGAGGCTGTTGAATCGATGCGTCAAGAAGCTGAGCGTCGAGTCTTGGCGACTGTGGAGACTCGTGCGACAGACTTGAGACGCCGAGTCAGAGAGATTTCAGCCAACCCTGGGGATGCTTAGGGATTGTAGCCTCTCTTTTTTGTATTTTTGCAACTCTTGCTGGGGAAAGTGTAGTCCTTTACTCTCTCTTTTTTTAGAAAATAAAGAAGTACGCAACTTTTTGTGATGTGTTCATTTTTGTTGTCATGAACTTGATGATTTGTGTGGACCTATTATCTTTTGCGTACCTTGGTTTTTAGGTACAGATAATAAGTTTGAAAGAACCAACATGTTTGCTCAGAGGTAATGTGGACGTGGCAAATATGGGGTTCAAGTGGTGGAATTACCCTACTCAGAGGTGTTATGGACGTGGTAGGAATGATCCTGGGGGATACGCGGAACTACTCAGAGGTGATGTGGACGTAGAAGTTCTGCGATCAATGTACGACAACGCAGGGGTTGTTTGTACGGGATGTTTACTCAGAGGAAATGTGGACATGGTAAACATGAAGGGTAGCGTAGTCTTACGGGGTGTAAGATTCCGCCTTGTAGGGTGTAGGGGGGACAACTCAGAGGTGATGTGGACGTGGTTGTCCTTCTACTGGAGGATGCTACGGAACAGCTGGGTTCCGGAAGCGTACGATTTTGTGGAAGGGAATTGTCTGTGAGCCGTGATGATTGGGTCCATAGATCCCCTGGTGGAAGCACATGTCTGAAAGATGTTAAGAGTAGTACTTCTTTAGGAACTTGCCGTTGATGGGCATCATGAACAAGTCCCCATTGGGTTTGGCGAGGCGGTAAGCACCGTTTGAGTATACCGTCTCTATGATGAAAGGTCCTTCCCACTTGGGTTCGAACTTCCCTGGTGTCTTGTGAGTTAACACCATCGGCCTCCTGACTGCCAGAACCAGGTCGCCAACTTGGAAAGTCCTCTGCTTGACCTTCTTGTTGAAAGCCTGTGATATACGGGCTTGGTAGAGTTCGATGCGTTGTTGAGCTAGGAGACACTTTTCATAAAGTGCCTCCAGTTCCCATAGACGACGACGTTGATTGTCATCTTCTGTGAGTTGGTTTGTGATTGCTACACGAAGTGAAGGTATCTGAATCTCGAGAGGCAGTACCGCTTCGCTCCCGTAGACCAGGGAGAATGGTGTGTTGCCTGTTGGGGTCCGTACCGTTGTACGGTAGGCCCAAAGGCATTCGCCAAGCTTTTCGTCCTAGTCGCGTTTGTTAGATGACACGACCTTTTTGAGTAGCCTGATGATAGTCTTGTTAAACGCCTCTGCTAATCCGTTTGTGGCCAGATTGTAGGCGGTTGATGCCACGTTTTGAATACGATTCTTATCACAAAATCTGCTAAAAATGTGGCTGATGAACTGAGGACCATTGTCGTGGATGATCCTCCAGGGCACCCCGAAACGGTAGATGACGTGGTACTTGATGAAGCTGATCACCCTGGAGCTTTTCACTTCTGCTAGCGAAACTGCTTCTGCCCATTTGGAGAAGTAATCGGTGATTGCTAGGATAAAGCGGTGTCCTCTTGATAAAGGAGGGGTGATCGGTCCCACAATATCCATGCCCCAAGCTTCGAAGGGCCAGGAGGCGACTGTAGGATGTAGTGGTTCTGACGATGTATGTATGAAGTCTGCGTGAAGTTGGCACGCGTGGCACTTCTTAGCATATTCAACAGCGTCAGCGGCCATGGTTGGCCAGTAGTAGCCCATACGTCGCAGTCGATACTGCAACTTAGAGCCAGGCTGATGGGCCCCGCAGGTTCCATCGTGAGCTTCTCGAAGGGCTTCGGCTGCTTCTTCGTTAGACAAACATCGAAGGAGAAGTCCATCGTAGGAGCGTCGGTACAACATTTTAGTGGCTGTATCGTAGTAGAATCGAAGAGAGCGTCTCCTGACTGAGACGGCTTCTTTCGGGTCCTCTGGAAGAATTCTGTAGACAGCGAAGTCGATGAACGGGAATCTCCAATCTCGGACGTTAACACCGGCACCCGTTGACATGGCGTGGGCCACTTGTGAGCGCAGGTTATTTTTAGGGCAGACCAAGTCTCGACCCACTACCGTGACGTAGTGTTGAGTTCCGAGGGGTGTCGCCAAGGAGGCTGCGAGGCCAGCCAGAGCATCAGCCTCTAGATTTTGTAGACGAGGTACGTGTTCGATGAAGAACCCGGTGAAGATTGAAATGATGTTCAATGCAACTTCATGGTAGGGGATCAGATCTTCATGGCGAACCTCGTATTGCCCTCTGATCTAGTTTACGATGAGCTTTGAGTCGCCGTAGGCTTCCAGATGATTCACCCCCAGCTGTTATGCTAGCTGGAGTCCCATAATGAGCGCGTTGTACTCGGCAACGTTGTTGGAGCACGGCTTCGAAAGGGAGTAAGCACGCTGGATGACCAGTTGATCGGGGGAGACTAATACCACCCCCACTCCTGCGATAATTTGGCCTTTAGGGCCTGTTCTTGAAGCGCCATCGAAAAACATCCGCCAGACGGAGCCTTCTTCGGTGACGTTTGATTCTTGGATCTCATCCGGGATGTCTTTATAGAGCCTTGAGGACTCTGGGATGGGGTATGCAGCTAAGAAGTCGGCCAGAGCTTGACCCTTAACAGCCTTCTGTGGAACGAACACCATGTTGTATGGTGTTAGCAAGATCGCCCATGTGGCTAGCCGGGAGTTCAGTGATCCTGGCTTCGTCATGAGGACCCTGAGCGGTTTGACTCGGGAAATGACATGAATTGTCTGGCCCGAGACATAATGGCGAGTCTTTTAGATGGCAAACACCAAAGCCAAGCACTCCTTTTCGACGGGATTGTACCGGTGTTCGGCCCCGATGAGCGTTCGACTGAGGTAGTAGATTGCTTGCTCATAGCCTGTGTCGCTGTTCTGAGCTAGCAGGGCGTCGAGGGAATGATCCATGGCACGGACGTAGAGTAGGAATGGTTTGCCGACGACGGGTGCCACCAGGACTGGAGGGCTCGTCAGGTAGGCCTTGATGTCGTCGAAAGCCTTTTGGCATTCCTCTGTCCAGACGTAAGAGACTCCCTTCTTCATGAGCTGGATGAAGGGTTGACATTTGCCGGAAAGGTTTGCTATGAACCTCCGGATGTATGCCAGATGTCCCTGTAGGTCTCGCAGTTCTCGAAGATTCTTCGGAGGGTCCATATCAAGAATGGCTTTGGTCTTCTCGAGATTGACATGAATGCCTTTCGCCGTGATGATGAAGCCCAAGAACTTTCCGCTCGAAACCCCAAAGAAGGATTTAGCGGGGTTCATCTTGAGTTGATGCGCCCGCATGAGGTTAAAGACTGTCTTGAGGTCTTGCAGGTGTTCTCCTTTGAGACGGCTCTTGACTGCGATGTCGTCAACATAGCATTCGACTGTCTTGCGAAGGTGCTGACGGAAAATAGTGCTCATAGCACGTTGATATGTCGCACCAGGGTTCTTCAGGCCGAAGGGCATCACTGTGTAACAAAAAATGCCCTTTGGAGTCCTGAATGACCTGTGTTTTGCGTCATCGGGGAACATCTTGATCTGGTTATAGCCAGAATACCCGTCCATGAAGGACATGCGCTCGAAGCCGCATGTATTGTCGATCATTACGTCGGTGATTGGAAACGGGAATTCATCCTTCGGGCAAGCAGAATTGAGGTCCCTAAAGTCGATACAGACTCGTATCTTCCCATTCTTCATGGTGACGGGGACGACGTTGGCTACCCAATCTGGGTGTTGCTCTTCACGGATGAAGCCGCTGGTCAAGAGCTTGTCCACCTCCTGATCGATGGCGTTCATAATGTCCGGACGAAAGCGCCGCTGCTGTTGTTTGATAGGCTTGGCATCAGGTAGGATGTTCAGCCTATGCATCGCGATCTGTGGGTCAAGTCCCGACATATCTTCGTAGCTCCAAGCGAAGACAACGATATACTCTTTAGCCAGCTGGATTAAAGACTCTCGGTCTTCACCTTTTAGGCTTTCGCTAATGAAGATGGGTTTGGAAGAAGATCCATTCCCAAGGTCGATCTGCTCGACTTCGTCTTCGGTGGAAGGTTTACGTAATTCAAAACGAGACTCCCATTGTTGTCCTAGGCGTTGAGCCCAGGGTTCTTCTTCGAAGAATTCCGGCGCTTGGTCTTCGCCTTCATCTTCTTGAGGTTGTACTGATGTCATGTTGGCTGACAGCACTCTTTTAAAGACTGAGCCGATACTGGTATCAGAGTCCCATGTTGACGCTTCAGACGAGTGAGAATGTTCTACTTCTTCTGCGTCTGAGCTCTCTGGAGTTGATGGTGGCGTGACATAGCCTACCCCCCGTCGAGTCCGGTTGTAGTAGTCCTGTGGCTCCCCTTTAGGAGTTGGAAGCTGGAGAGGGAGACGTCGACCCTTGCCATAGTTGAGGCCTTTGTTGCTCTTCAGGTCGTAACCCATCTTTTGGATGAGATACTTTGCCTTGTCCGTGTACCGATAGAGTTGCATTCTGCCGGCATCTGGTTCTGGCTCGAGTGGTGGGAGGTCTTGATGACGCTCGACTTTGCCGAAGATGATGGATTCTTCGTCTCAACTCCGAGGTAGGACTATGTAACAGACCCCTTGGGACGGGACTACTCGATTTACATGATGGACGGTCGTTATTTGTGTTTGCAACGACCATAGAGCGTTATCTAATGTATACATGGCATTCCAATGTGGAAGACAAGAATAGTTAAAAGATACTCTATTATTGATGAAATACGAGATTTTATCCCGCATGATTACATTGTCCAGTGAGGGGGCATCTACGTCAGTGGAGATATAATCCCTCAGCTCTTCATCTGCAAGCACTGGAGTAGCATCGGGAGAGTCCACCATAGCATTGGTCTTGGAGTCCGAGAGGACTATATGGGCTTTCTCTGGTGGCTGGGATGGCGGCAGCCTGTCTTTAAGATGCACCTTCAGAGGTGCCTCCGCTGTGCCTCCAGTGACTGGCGTCTTCCCCTGTAGTTTTTCCACGAGGGGAGCCGATGTTTGAGGTGGCTTTTTCTTGAGTCGTATCTTCAGGGGAGCTTCAGGAGCAGCTGGTGCTTTTCCGGGTAGCTTAATGCTCATGGGAGGCAACTTCTGAGGTGGTTTGCCTTTGAGTCGGATCTTCAAAGGAGCATCGGGAGTAACCTCGGGCTCCATGTCCGGCTCTGCTGCCGTTTCTGCTTCGTCGTCAGCATCATTGGCTTCCTCCTCGTCAGGCGACTTGTATAAGTCAGCATCGGTGAAGTAGGCTTCAATCCCTTTGAAAGGGTCAATGTCTGCGAACTCCGTCCGGATGACGCTGTTGGTGGACACATACTTCATACACTGGTGGAGCGTGGATGGCACCACCATGTACTCATGCAGCCATGGTCGACCGAGCAGGATATTGTAGTTGACATCGGCATCCACAACGTAGCAGGTCACCTCAGTTCTGAGGTTACCGATGTGACACTTTAGCCAAATTTTGCCCAGCGGCTCGCTTTTGCTGGCATTGAAGCCACTGATTATTGTGTTGGAGGGCGCCAGTCGGTACATTGGGATCTCCAGTGTTGAAAGCAGCATCTTCGGAATGATGCTGAGGGAAGACCCCGGATCGATCTGAATCCGCTTCACCTTGACTGAACCGATATACCCTGTATAATACAGCGGCCGGTTATGTCGGTTGTACTTGAGCAGCATGTCTTGTTGGGTGAAAGTTATGTTCGGGATAACTTCATCTGCACAATGACAGTACGCACATATAGTTGGGAGATCTTCAGGCTGCTTGACCTGACTGAGAAAGGATTCAGCATCCTTCAGAGCTTCACATAGAGCTTCTCGGAAGTCTTTGGAAAGACGCAGGAGCTCGAACAAAGATAGACGGGCAGGAGTACTGGCCAGTTGTGCCAGTATGTCGAAGTTGTGGGGCTTGGCTAGCCCCGAAGCATTCTCCTTTTGTAGAGGTCGGTCGAAACGAGCCTCCACATGCTTCTGCTTATTGGCTGCTGAGGGCTTAGATGGACCCTCCTCCTGGGCAGCAGGGACGGTACAAGGAGGCACCACCTCGGCGGCAGCTTCGTCGGGTTGGACGTTCTGTTGTGAACGCGTCTGTACAGGAAGTGCCTCTTCCGTTGAAGAAGAGACCGTGCGGCAAGACTTGATCTTCCTGTCTTTGGATTTGGAGGTAGGGCGTACCTTCGGTTGAGTCACCTCGGAGACAAGGTCGGGGTGAACCCATAGGACCTCTCCTCGAGATGTGGTGAGTGGGATGAGTCCACTCACGTTGTCACGGGTAGGTGGTAAGTTAACCACCTCCATTATCGCCTTAGGGATGGGAACGACGCCATCTTGTGTTGTAGTCGACGACAGGGTGCCGAACTGGAGTGACACCACGTTGGCCGACATCGTCTTCTCTTCGTAGTCGACGGAGATTACATCCGCATTGATCATGCGCTGGATGTAATCCTTGAGGACATAGCAGTCCTTGGTTGGGTGTCCGACAAATCGATGGTAGTGACAGTACCTCGGGTTGTCCACTTTCCCAACCTCGTCGGGACGCTTCGGGTCCGGAAGCTTGATCATGTCATCCTGCTTCAGTATCTCAAAGAGTTGTAGGATGTCTTCGTCGTTGAACGAATAAACCTCCTTCGGCCTTGGTGCAAGTGGAGGCTTCTGGGTAGGTGCTGACGCACCTTTTGAGGCATTGACACTCAATGCCTGTTTCCCCTTTGTTTCTCATCCGGGGTTGTTGGCTGCAGGCCGTTTCCCCTTGTCTTCAAAGGCAGGGAAACTGCCTCCCAGAAGACAAGCATTGGCTGCCTTCTTCTCCGCGGCTTCTGCTTCAATGATCAAGGAGCTCCAGTCGGGAGGAGGAGTAGAGTTAAGCCAGAGTTTGACTGCAGGCAGCATGTTCATGCTGCAGGAGGAGAGAAGCGTATGTTCTGGCATGCCCGGGGGCAGTCTGAAGCTGGCCTGTCGGAAGCATTCGATGAACACCCGAACCGTTTCCTTCTCCTTCTGCCGTATCTCTATGAGGGACGCCATCGTCATGTCCTTCCCACCGTCGTAGAAGCGGTCGAGAAAGAGGTGCGTCAAGTCGTCGAAGGACGATATGGAATTATCGGGAAGGCTGCAGTACCAGTCGTACGCCACTCCTTTCAGTGCCCCAACAAATATGCTGGTGAGTAGTGCGTCCTCCTTTAGAAGACGCCCCATCTGTGGCTGAAAGTACGTCAGATAGCGACGCGGAGAGTCCTTCCCGTCGTACGGCGTCAGTGTTTATGGTTTATATTTTGGAGGATAAACCACCTTGTTCCACTCGAGGGGATAAGGCTGGAGGATGCCCATTTTCTGGCGCTCCTCTTGTCTCGTCTTGGACTCAAAGCGCTCGCGCAGGTCCCTGATCATCTCTACCACATCTTTCGTGGAGCTGGGAGTCGGGGAAGGTGGTACCACCGGTTGCTGAGCATTTGAGGGCTCCGACGTCCGAGGTGCTTCTCGGCGATCTGCGTCCGAGGATACCCGTTGAAGGGGTACACTCGACTCTCCAATGGCCCCTGGATCGGGACCGGTAGAAGGTATCTTCGCCAAAGCAGACCGTATCTCAAACACTGCTTGAGTCAGTGTTTGTATTGAGACAGAGAGGCTTTTGAGTCCTCCCTCCAGAGTATCCATGCGCTGGACGAGGTCCGTTGGCAGCGCATCAGACTCGATATCAGCCCTAGTCACGTTTACTGTCATGACGCGGCCGGGAGTGGATGGATGGGTTGAGGCCTCACTCTCAGCCTCGCTCTCTTGTAGGGGAGTCGCCTCTCCTGGAGCTTCGTCTTGGCTACCCCCGGTTATGTTCGGAAGAACATCCACCACGGGTGCGTCTACAAGGGCCTGATTACCATCAGCTCCGTCTTGAAGGGCCTCTTCCTCTTCGGAACTCGGGTCCGCAGATGCTAGACTACCCCCAGCTATGTTCTGGAGGATATCCTCGTCTTCAGGGGCTTCTGGGAGGCTGATTTCGCCTCGAGGATCTGCCCCAGGTGTGCTTTGGACACACTCGTCTTCGGAAGGAGGCTCCACAAGGGTCTGACTACCCCCAGCTTCCTCCAAGATCTTCTTCCTCGCTCGAGTGCCTTCGAACACTCCGGAGGACGAGACAGCTGTCTTGGTTTTCCTCGGTTGGCTTTTGGACGAGGAAGAGAAACTGCCAGTCGCCTTTCGGACTGACGAGGAGTTAGAGATCACGTTGCATGATGCAACCATTGGTTCCTCTTCTGTTGACACCTTCTTCCCGAGGCGACGTCGGAGAGGTGTCGATGGTTGCAGCCGCTGGAACACCGACTGCCTTGGTGGGACTGCTGCTTTGCAACAGCAGTTGATGGTGACCACAGCACAAGTATGCCCCGTGAGAGGCGCATCGTGCTTGTCAGTCAACTCTCCTGATCGGCGCTTGTGAGTAATCACGTTATGCAGATCGTTGGAGGAGAGTACCACCTTTGTACCCCCTTCAGGCGTATGGCAAGGCCAAGCGCCGGGGTGGTCAAGTGAGTGTTGCGCCCCCTGATCTAATACCAAACAGGCATCCCGATCAGAAGTGGGGGAACCACAACATTTGGAGTGACTTGAACGGATCTCAAACGCACAACCGGAGGAGGCACGGGAGTTCAAGACCACTGGATTTGCCTTACTCGACTTGGTTGTGCACGCAGTAGATGCGCCCAAGTGAGACAAGGACTTTGAAGGTTGGCTCGTTCTCGGCGCCGCAGCACTCGAGTCAACCTTGTACAACTTACCATCAGCAGTGCGCATGATTGTGAGCGCATGCTTCTGGCTTGTTGCTTGCATAGCACGTTTGGGACGCATGGCCCGTGCTGCCTTGGACTTCTTTGTACCAGGCCGCTAGGGCGCGTAGTACTCAGAATCCAAATTCTCCTCGCCACTACAGCGAGTGAGTCTGTCAAAGACATAGACCTTCTGTGGCGCATCAGAGGTGATGCGCGGGGAATTGGCTGCGTCCTTGCTCCGTCGACGTATCTTCCTCGCCTGAGAGGGAGATGGCTGGGGAACGTGGTTAGCTGCACGTTTCCCCGTGAGATGTGCTGCACCGGCGGGCGTATCTTGGTTGCTGAGGACGTCAGCAGGAAGGGAAGGCTAGATTGGCGCATCCCCTTCGATGGTGGTGCCCGAGGCGTCGACCTTGTGCACCCAGACTCGGCAGGTCTTCTTCGGCTTCGACAGCCGCTTCGAAGGACTCGTACTTCCTTCAGAGATGAACTCCTCATACGCCTATTGATTGAGGCATACGACCAGCGTCTTGTGGGAGGAGCCCACCTTCACATCGTCGGTTTGCGACACAGCTTTCTCGGTGGAGGAGAAAGAGGTCCCCAGCAGAGTCGCCAGCTTGTTTGCCATTAAAATTCTTTGATTGCAAATTTTAATACAAACAGAACAGTGTTACAATATAGGACTTAGATGTAGTCCTAGGAGTACACTTTTGTTTATCTGGGTCCCTTGTGCCGATGGAGTGAGTGGTAATGCGTTGACTTCGTTGATGAACTAACGACGGTTATCTGTTCTCTGAAGGTTTGGATTGCTCTGGGTGCTGGAGCTTGCCGAGAGGAGGAAGACGTTGAGTGTCTGTATCTGCCTCTCTGGTGATATGTTCGTTCGTTGGATATTCTGTGCCTTTTTTGTGTGTGTGTGTGAGAAGGAAATGATCCCTCTATTTATAGTTTTGTAGGCTGGCTGCTCATACGCACATGTAGGACGTGCCGGTGCGTGGGGACGCCACGTGGTGATTGCTGATGGAGGCGCATGGACGATGCGCCCTGATCGAGGGGTTGAATTCTTCATACTACTGTTGTGAGCCGGCACGTAGCAGAGGAGAAGATCTTTCTGTTACTGAAATCTTGGATGGGTTGAGTCAAAGGACACGTGTCGTCGACTCAAGGCTCGGAGATCTCGGATTTGATGGAGGGATGATCTGGTGGAATGCGCCTAGGATTGGGCGCATGAGGAGACTTTGGCTCGTAACCTTTAGGAGTCACAAACCATTCAAGGTGCATGGCTTTTGAGGCACATGCAGGCGACTTTCCTTCTGTCTTTTGGGATCAGAGAGCAGTCTGGGGCGCATGGCTTTTGAGGCGCATGCAGAGCTTCAAATGGAGACTTTTCTTCTGTCTTTAGGGATCAGTAAAAAGTCTGAGGCGCATGGCTTTTGAGGCACATGTGGATGGTTGGGTGGCCACGTGGCAGTAGCCGTCGGAGTAAAGAAATGATGATGCTGACATTGCCGACGCTTCGTCTTCTGAAAAAGCTGTCAACTGTTCAAACTGTGGGAGGTGTGCTGCCAACTCTGTCAGTTCAGCATTTAATGTTTCTGACATTCGATAGACAGCTGAGTGGGCGCGTCGATTGACGTTCCACTAGGCGTATGGGAACGCATGGGAGCGCATCATCTGTGATGCGCTTGGTACTGAAAGGCGCGTCTGTGTGATGCGCTTGATGTTGAAGGGCACGTTTGTGTGATGCGCTTGATATTGAAGGGCGCATCCGCTTCGTGACACGTTCTTTAATGCAACGACTGTTAAGTTCTTCGAGTGCTTTAAATAGCCGTCTTGATTTGGCTGAATTCGAAGCGTCCGGTTCATCCATTAAATGCAAATTCATTGCACGAAATTCAGAGAGCCATCCACCTGGCGCATGGGTTTGATTTGCCTAGCCTATAAATAGTGGCATGGAGAGAAGGTTTGCTTCTCGTTCTCTCACTTCTTTTCGACATGAACTTGTGTACTCGAGTGCATTCTGTTGACGAAGTGCTTCCGAGGGTGAAGATGCGACGCCATGTCTTCATTGATGCACTTGAAGGTGACTGTTACATCCAAAAGTCGGAGTCGAGGGCTTCCGAGGCAGGCGGAAGGTGCCTGTTGCATCCAAAGATAGGGATGCCCGGGCCTCATCTTCGTTGTGCAGGAAGAGCCGTAGATCGGAATGGCGGTGCTAGGCTCTTTCTTCCTTCAAAGTGGGTGTTGCCCACTCTGGTGGGTTTGGAAGCTGCTCCTTTAGCCGTATTTCAATTGTGGTCTTCCTTGGTCTTTGGAGGCTCTTTCGAAGCCTCCCCTGGCCACAGATTTGCGGTACTCTTCTCTTCCTTGGTTTGGGGAGCCCTTCCTCCAGCTACTCAATAAATGCTTCATTAGTCGAAGCACTTATCAGGTGAGTCTGGCTGGAAGGATGGCACATAACTGGGCTGCTGAAGGGATGCACATAACTGGGATGCACATAACTGAGCTGCTGAAGGGATGCACATAACTGGGATGCACATAACTGAGCTGCTGAAAAGGATGCGCCTTGCTGAGGGCGCATGGTGGGATGCGCCTGACCGAGGGCGCATGATGATTGCTGCGCCTGCCTGAGGGTGCATGGTGGCTGCTGGTTGTAGACTTAGGATCTTTTCTTTGTAGAAATTCTCTTTTGTACAATCTTTTCTTAGACATGTAATAGACTTTTAAATAAAAAGTCCTCTTTCAATGTCTATACTTGTTGTTTTGGCTGTGGAGTACTTTGTCCGAGCTCTGGCGCATGTAGTCTGGCGTATGGGCTTTCTGGTTGTGAAATTCTATGCTTCTACATGGTCGTGCTCAGTCGAGGAGGACACGCGGGGCTGGGAGCCACTAGGCCGGTCGTCGGTAGCTCCAAGCAAGGTTAGATTATGATTTTTGATTTGTTTCTCGTTGTGTCGTGTCCTTGGGGTTGGACCCGCGGACACAGGATTTGGTTTGTGTTTCTTAGTGCCTCCGGTAGTGGTGGTACTGGCAGCCGGAGGGCTGGGTCTGGGTTGCCAGCGGTGGTGGCGGACGATGATGATAGTGGTGGTCGTGGTTGGTATTGACGGGGTCAGCAGGAGGAGGTGGTGAAGGGTTGGTCTGGGTGCGGCCGGGGGCTGTGGCGATGTTCGGTCGATGTCGACGATGGTGGTGGTGTTGTCCGATCCAGGGACAGGGTGACGGAGCGGCGGGGATGGCCAAAATATTGGTTTAGAATTAGGTATTGGTTGTATCGTGTCGGGGATGTCCGACACGACCAGGATGGGTGTTTGTGGAGAGATCATGTCCGGTATGTCGGACGCAGGATAAAATATATATGTAAAAATACTCTATTGGAAATACACCCGGGGTCGGACCCGAGGCCATCACTGCTGACACGGGAGATGTTGGACACAGACACGAGGCACTCACATTGGTGGATTTTGTGGAGGAATAATGTGGAGAAAATAATGTGGAGGAGTACCTCTCCTTATATAGGAGGTGGGAATTCCCAGTTGGATAAGGATTAGGATTTATTTAAACCCAATTAGATAATTTGCTACTAATAAATTTAAATCAAATTTAAATCGATGCAATCAATAATAATCTAAATCCAATTCTAATTTAAATCTAAATAATCTAAACTCAATATAAATTCTATCTTTAAATTTAAATCAAATCCATAAAATCTAATCAAATATTTAAATTGCCACAATAATTTCCAAATATATTTTCCAAAAATAATAATAATAATAATTTCAAAAATTACATTATTATTTAAAAATAAACTAATAAATAATTACGAAATATATATGCATGCACAAATAATATTTACATGAATATACTTTTCTAGTATACCATTTTAATAAAAATTATTTATTATTAAAATTGTATAAATGAAAGGCTTTTCATAAATAAAATCATAAACTTGAAAATTTTGGTATGTTAGCTAAAAATAATTATTATATATATTATTTTGAAAAAAATAGAAAAATATTTTTCAAAAATATGTACGCTCGCACATATTCGCACTCGTCGAGCAATTTCGAAAAATAAAATTTCGCGCGCGACGTACAATACAACTACGCGACGTACAATACAAAATAAAAAATCAGTACCAAATTTATATATATAAAAAAATTAAAATTTTGGGGTTTTACAAAAATCTCTAAATATAAGAGAAGTAAATGCCCAAAAAAGAATTTATCAAGATCCAGATGCTAAAATCTATTTTTTAAAAATCTTTCATAGTGTACTATAGAGATAAAAATATAATACAAGTGTGCACTAATAAGTACGGTGGTAACAAGAATAAATATCCATATATAGTCATATGAAAATAAACATCTTCTCTCAAAATCACAATTAAAGAGATAAATCAATGAAGTATCAAATGAGAGCTAGTAGCAAGCTATTAATTAATAACATGCAAGATTCTACAAATTTAGCCATTTAGAAAGAATCGTTTAGCATGTTACCAAAGTGGTTCTAGTGACCACACTTTTGTTGGTGTAATTGCTTGGAAGATGACATTTGTAGCTTTACAATCACCAATATGCACCTTGGTTCTACTTGATATAAGAAGCTTCACCTGCACCAAGAAGCGAAGACTTTGGTATCCAAAACTTGGATCCACATTTGTTAGTCTTTGGAATCCATTTGCACAACTTCATATCAATAAGTTTTCTAGTTTGACAATAACTAGAAATGTATCCTTTCATACCGCAATAATGATAGAAAGTATTAACATTAGTACTATGTGCAGCAGTAGGAGAACGTGCAGAGGTGTGATATGTCTTGCGTGATTGACTAATATTTAACATTAGCTATGCCATATCCTTTTTGAATCTTGGGATGTATCACATGCATTGTGTATGACTGTGTCTTGGGTTGAACAACTTGTTTACCCAATCTTCTCCAACTTTTTAGAGATTGTCAAGCCTCATTATACATAGCAGTTAATGAGTCTATTCTTCGTGTAGCAATACTATATTTCTTTTTCTCTGCTTCATAAGCTTCATTGAGTTTTGCATGCTCTTGTGTCATCTTATTAATGCATTCTTGAGTATCATGCAGACTCGGCTTAATCGTGGATAGCTCATCTGTGTCACTAGTAGTGGCAGTGTCTCTAATCTCATTAAACGGAGGGTACAATCTTTTATTCTCAAGCTGATAAGCCTTAACCTCTTTTCGATACTGCTTATACTTATCTAACACTTTTTTGTGTTCTTCCAATAGATCACTGAAAGCATCAGATAACTCATTATAAGAAAATTCACTCTCTTCATAAAGAAGATTATTTTGTACCTCATTAGATAATGCCATTGTGCATATATTTGCAGCTAGACGAGGTCTCTCTTCTTCTTCGGAATTGCTTGCTTCACTTTCACACCATATACTCGTGGTGGCGTACTTGTGAGACAGCGATCTTCCTTCGTTTGATCGTTCGTAGCGATTCTCCTCTTTAGTAGTAGTAGGGAAATATTCTATGATGTGGCATGATCTTCTGCAGTTATGGCATATAATCTCTTCTTCATATAAAGGATTATGTTGTACCTTAAATCCCGATGCCATCATGCACACATTTGCATCATTTTGAGTACTATCCTCCTCTCTAGAGTTACTAGCTTTGCTTTCGTACCTGCATTCATAAGTAGCCTCAAGAAGTTTCCACATTTTATAAGATGTTGTGCAAGTAGTGTAACCACCACTTTCTAAAAATGAGGATATTTTTGACTTTTTGTGAATTTAATTATCTTAGTTATCTTTTAATTAATTGAAATTTGTTAGTGATATTAATTTAATAAAACCTTAGAGCCACTCTAACTAGATGTTAGTCATGACCAACGAGGACTAGTTAGTGAGATTAGACAAACCATAAATTCAATTCTAATTAGTTAGTTAGACTCTAATCTAGCTAGAAAACCATTTAGAATCCATCTATTGACTTAAACACTAAGTTAGAATGGGCCTCTATTTAGAAGGCTGAACATGACAAGTTAGGAAAGCCTTTTAGGCATTTTCACCCAACCTAAATCCTAGAAAACCCTTGGCCGGCCACAATGAGCCCATCCGCATTGCTATTAATAGCATACATTCCTACTTCTTCCCCCTTTCATTAGAAACCCTAACCCTAATTTGTGTTCTTTCCCAAATTTCCTCAATCTCCCAAATTGAGTCCAAATTCCCTCAAACCAATTGTAAACTCTTCCCTTTGAAGGGAGAAAGCCTCTATTGACTAGCTTGGGAGCATTTGGAGCAATTTGGCCCTTGGAGCTTGGTGGAGATCTAAATATAGGGATTGTTCATTGGAATTCCAACTCCCAATTGGTAAGAGCCCCCTAAACCCTCTAATTTCCTTTCATTAGTGTAGATGCATTCATTTAAGGTCCTCCCCATTACTTTACGTATGCCTTGGGTCAAGTTTGGATCCATTTGGAGTGCGTATCACGAGAGTATCGGATACGCACACCAAGTATTTGATGAAATGACCAAAGGAGCATTCAAGGTTCTAATTTTAGTTTTGACCACTAAATTAAGAATGTAATAATATGGATTAGTTGTTGTGAGCCTATACAGTAAATTAGGAATGATATTTAATGTGTTTGGTTGATTTGGGGTTTTGTATTTTGGTATACTATCACTGGTTTGATTTCTGAACAATGGTTTGTGCAGTCCTATTCTGTGTGCTGTCCATTTGAAGTTTAGCCAGTGAACTATATGCAACCCATATTGTTCTGTCCCCTCTTCATGATTAGGTCCATATACCTACCATTCAGTTCCCTGCATACTTAGTGCAGGCACCTAACCTATGTACCAGTCCACATGAGGTTAAGTGTTCCCTTGGCTCAATTCCTTTTGATGCTCAGTTATTGCATTGTTCAGTTGTTGGAAAGTCATGAGACTCGAGTAGATCAAGTTGAGCTCAGTCCATGGATATCCTTTAATGTATCAATTAAGAAATTACATTCAAACTTGGTTAGCCTAAGTTTCTGTCCATAATCCCTTATAGTATCTATCCTGTGCTGGACTTGAGTTTTGTCCTCGTAGGCCTAGTAGCCTATAGCAGGGCACCTGACCCCCTTGAGTTCATATCATAGTTCCTTTATGTGCATTCGGTTCCAATCCATTTTAGTCCACCCATGTCTGGTATTGGTCATCACCTACAGTAGACTGCATTCCAATTATTCTATCCCTATATGTGTACATATTTGAGTTCAGTCATAATGCAATATCTGCCCGACCCTTGGTTGATGTCCCTTTAAATAAAACTCTCAGTCCAACCTTATATTCTACTCTATTCACTGTTGGAGTTTGGTCTTTTTCAAAGTGAATTTTAGTCCCACATCGGCTAGACCAAAAGAGTTGTATCTCTATATATTAGCTTTGCTAGTTTAGATATGCACATGTGGTGTGGAGGTGCACATGGGTGTGCCATGTGGGGTTATTTTTCTAATGAGAAAAAGGCTAAATCAACAATTGAAAGCATTCATGCTTTTTGCTCTTGGAAAATTTATTTCCATGCGAGCTAAGCCCCGTAGGGGCTTAGCGACTCGGACTCGGACTCGGGCTTATGGGCTCATGAGGCGTAATATGGCATTTTGTTGGCGCACTTTGCACTTAGCACGTCAGCATCGTCGCTAGGCGCGTACAGTACGCGCAGTGTGCGCAGTTCAGTGCACGCTCTGTCGCGCAGAGTGCAAGGAGCGTGAGGTGTGCACAGTTGGCGCAACTTGCAGCAGAACGTGCATTTGCACGTTCTGGGTGGTTGCTACATATTCGGGGTAGTTTTTATCATGATCCTAACTTTGTGGCAACCGAGCAGTTGCTGCAGGGCCTATATAAGGCATCATCTCTCTCTCACAAGGCTGGTAAGATATACAAGAAAGAGAAGCCACCACAGAAATTTACGAAGTGTTTTTTAGCACAAGTAAACAGAGAATTCAGAAGTGTTTTTTAACACAGTTCTGATCGAAATTTGCT
The DNA here is from genome assembly GCA_029216955.1 of Iris pallida. Classification (NCBI taxonomy): domain Eukaryota; kingdom Viridiplantae; phylum Streptophyta; class Magnoliopsida; order Asparagales; family Iridaceae; genus Iris; species Iris pallida. The sequence goes on from JANAVB010005798.1 coordinate 6,295,339, forward strand.
TGCGAATTCCAGTAGCCTTCGAGAGAGAGGAAAGGCGCCGCACCAGCGTTGCTTTTACATACGAGAGTTCGTATCCATCCGAGGAGTCAGAAGAGCAGGAGTGTTCCAAGTTCTCCGACGAACTTGCTGGTTCCTGGAAGTTGTTCGTGTAGGGCGAATAAAGCTTTGAGCAACGGTGATCATTCACCCCAGCAGGCCATTTTCTATCTTTTGCCTGTCATCTTCTTCGCTACTGTGATTAAGAAATCTTTTTAGATTCTCGTAATATCATAACGATATCTTTTTAGATCTTCGTTATACTTGCGCAACCTTTCTAGAAGTGTTGCGTTGGAACATTGTTTTTACAATTGTTTCATATTCTCAGTTTTCCATCGAAAAATTGTGCCCCGGCACTAACAATCTCAAAGCTTTATTGCTACGATGGAAAACGTTAATGCTTCACTCCTCAATACTGACTTTTGTAAGTTAGAAAAGTTTGATGGAGAGCATTATCAAGTCTGGAATATGAAGGTTTATCTCACTCTTCAACTCAGAGACGTTGATTACGTGCTTCTTGAAGAGGAACCTACCGTTCCAGATACTGGGTCTGCTGCCGCAATCACTGCGGCTACTAAACTTCAGGCCAAGTGGAGAAGGGAAAATAGTATTTGCAGGCTGCTTATCCTGAATGCTATAGAGGATTCCCTAGCAGAATCCTACAGTAAGAAGACAATTGCCAGAGACATATGGGAGTCTCTGGAGAAACTGTACGAAGAAGACAAGAACAGGAGCAAGATATTTGTGGTTGAAAAATATCACAAATGGCTCTTTGAGGACGAGAAGTCCATGTTGCCGCAGGTAAAAGAATTTCTGAAGCTGTGACAGAAGTTGGAAGACGAGGCGATGCCCCTCCCTGACAAGTTTGTTGTTGGAGGGATTGTCTCAAAGCTCCCCGCTGGGTGGAGTAAGTTCTATGTAAACATGCATAGGAAGAAGCTTGAGATCAGCCTTGAAGATCTCTTGCAGGAAATCTATTTTGAGGACCAGATGCAGGCTCAACTGAAGGTGGATGCACTGTCCAAGCAATTGGCTAACACCAATCTGGTTCATACCAAGGAACCAAGGGGAAAGCAGGCGGCTTCCCACAGCAAGAAGAAGGACCCTAACAATCTGAACATGAAGGGGACTTCTTTCAAGCGAAAGAAGGCAAAGTCTCAGATGCCTTATTTCAAGTGTGGCAAGAAGGGCCACTTCAAGAATGAATGCAAAGCAAAGACCAAGCAATCAGAGCAAGGAGAGCCTAGTAAGGTATCTATGATCACTGACGTTGTTGCTATGATTACGTAGGTTGATACGGTAAGGACTGACTCTGACTGGTGGGTAGACACTGGAGCCTCCTGCCATGTCTGCTCCAGTAAGGAGTGGTTCACCACCTACACACCTACTTCTGAAGTAGTTATGATGGCGAACCAGGCACAAGCTGAAGTGCTCGGGATCGGGACGGTGGTGTTGAAGCTGACTTCTAGGAAGTCTCTGACGCTTCAAGGCATGAAGCACGTACCTGCTATCGCCAAGAACCTGATCTCAGGAGGCCTATTCTGTAACGCAGGCATCAGGATGGACATCAATGCTGGCCAGATGGTGATGTCTATCAAGGGAATATATTTCGGGAAAGCTTTTTATATCGAAGGAATGTTCAAAATTCAGCTTGTAAATCAGTCCAATGTAATTAATGTGATTAATGAAATCACTCCTTCTGCTTATACTCTTGAGTTGTGGCATAATAGGCTAGGACATGTTCATTGTAAACGAATAAACAGAATGTCTAGTCTAGGACTTATCTCCAAGTGTGGGGGTAAGGTAGAAAAATGTGAAGTTTGTGCTCAAACAAAGATCACAAGGAAACCCTTTCCTCGGGTTAATCGAAGTACAGATCTTCTGGAGTTGGTACACTCCGATATCTGTGATTTCAAACAGTTCTCTACAAAGGCCTGGATGAAGTATTTCATAACCTTCATCGATGACTTCTCAAAGTATGTGTCCGTCTACTTGCTGAAGGCTAAAGACGAAGCATTCGAGAAGTTTAAGGAGTTCAGAGCCGAAGCTGAGCGGCAGACTGGACAACAACTCAAAAGGATAAGAAGTGATCGAGGTAGGGAGTACAGGTCTCATAAATTCACATCGTTCTGCAAAGAACATGGAATTGTCAATGAGACTACGGCTCCGTACTCTCCTCAATCAAACAGAGCAGCAGAGAGGAAGAACAGAACGTTAACATAAATAATTAACTCAATGTTGTTGACTGCTGGCCTTCCTAAGTGCTACTGGGGAGAAGCTGCATTGACGGCCACTTTTATTCTAAATAGAGTACCTCATGTAACTTCAGACATTACTCCTCATAAACTCTGGTTCAAGGTCAGACCTAACTTGAATGTCATTCGAGTGTGGGGGTGTCTGGCGTATGTCAAGCTTCCAGATCTGAAGATTCAGAAGCTTGGGACAAGGACTACTAAGATGATCTTCTTGGGGTATGCCGAGAAGAGTGATGCTCGAAGATTTCTTGATATTGAGTCAAATTATATCATTGAATCTCGCGACGCAGAATATTTTGAAGACAAATTTGCTAGGCACAAGAATATTGTTCTTGCGAATGTACCGGAGAACAATGAGGGTGCACAAGAAACTGAAGTCTTCAATGAAGATGTAGTCCAAGAAGATGTTGTCGTTGAAACAACGATTGAACCAGAACAAGCTGAGCCGTCAGCCAAGCGTATGAGGAGGCTGAAGGACTTCGGAAGTGACTTTGTCACCTATCATGTGGAAGCTGATCCGCTTACCTATGATGAGGCGATGAAGACCAGAGACGCGGTTTTCTGGAAGGAGACGATTGACAATGAATTTGATTCTATCACCTCAAATAACACTTGGGTGTTGGTTGATCTTCCTGAAGGAGCGAAACCCATCTGATGCAAATAGATCTTCAAGAAGAAGATGAAAGTAGATGGAACTATTGACAAGTTCAAGGCTAGGTTGGTAGCCAAGGGGTTTTCTCAGAAGCAGAGGATTGACTATTTTGACACATATGCTCCAGTAGCCCGGATGACTACCATCAGAATGTTGATTGCTCTCGCAGCAATACATAAGATGGTGATACATCAGATGGATGTGAATACGGCTTTCCTAAATGGCGAGCTGACCGAAGAGATTTACATGCAACAGCCAGAGGGATTTGTCATCAGGAGTCTTAAAGACAAAGTCTGCAAGTTGGTAAAATCTTTGTACGGTCTTAAACAGGCTCCCAAGATGTGGCATGAGAAATTTGACAAAGTTATAAGGTCAAATGGCTACATGGTCAGCGATACGGACAAGTGTGTTTACACGAAGTTCGCTGATGGAAGAGGTATGATCGTTTGTCTGTACGTAGACGACAAGCTTATCCTAGGTACGGATATTAGCTGTGTCACAGAGACAAAGAAATTCATCTCAAGCAAGTTCAGTATGAAGGACTTGGGGGAAGCTGATGTGATCTTAGGGATCAAGATCATCCAGACAGATACTGGACTAGCGCTGTCACAGTCTTATTATATTGAAAAAATGATCACTCGTTATGGGTATCGGGATCTTCCAGGGATCGATACGCCGTACAGGTATGATCTGAAGCTGAAGCCTAATTCAGGGGAAAGCGTCAGGCAACTGGAGTATGCAAGCGTAATCGGAAGTTTGATGTATGCTACTACTGCTACAAGGCCTGACATAGCTTTTGCCGTAGGAATGCTGAGTCGTTTCACGAGCAACCCAGGTGCTGAACACTGGAAAGCTGTGAAACGGGTTATGAGATATCTCAAGAAGACTCAGACATATGCACTATACTACAGCGGAGATCCGCCGGTAGTGGAAGGCTTCAGTGATGCCAGCTGGTGCTCAGAGGTGGAGAACGAGAGGTCCACAGGTAGATTCATTTTCATAATGGGTGGAGCTGCTATATCGTGGAAGTCGAAGAAGCAGACTATGCTCTCGCGGTCATCCATGGAATTTGAGTTCTTTGCACTTGATACCGCAGCCGAGGAAGTAGAATGGCTTCGGGAGCTTATGAATGATCTTCCAGTGGTTGGGGCGCAAATACCGGCAATACCGATATACTGCGACAACCAGGCGACTGCGGCGGTAGCATCAAATGACCTCTTCAATAGGAAGAAGAGGACTATGCGGTTGAAGCACAGGGCAGTACACGATCTTATCAAGAGAGGTGTTATTGCAGTGATTGATGTTCGGAGTCAGGAGAACCTGGCGGATCCGTTCACCAAGGGCCTCAAGCGCCAGCTGGTCGATGACACAGCTTGTAAAATGGGCTTGCAGGCATTCTGATATTGTATTATTGTATTCCTACCATAAAGTTTTATACTATTAGTTCAAAGATTTATCTACTAGGCATCTAGCTTTTGGTTCAAGGGAGGACCACTAATCGGAAGAATATCAGAAACGGTGGGTACATGTTCTATTGGGCATAGAGAGGTTATGGACCTATAACCACTGTTGTCTACTGTTGTTTTCTGCAAAAAATGGTTCCTGTGGGAAGGTTGGCTTAATTGCCTTAATGAGTTCTCAGGCAGAGTGAATGCCTGGTGTGCTTTACAGGAAGTACGGTAGAGCAGCACTACAAGGAGTGAAACTCCATGCTACAGTGGGGTGACTCCACAATAAGGTTCCTATATGTGGGGTGCTGCCCAGGAATAGGATAAAGCCTCGACTTTGCAGGCCAAGTCACAGCGGCGTAGCACCGCAAATAGGCAGTTAGCCTTATATTGTATGTTAAAATAAAGGGGGGTGTAGTCAGCACTATAAAAAGGAGGAGTTCCTCATGTTACAGTGGCACGACACCACGATGAGGTACCCGGTTAGGGATAAAGCCTCGGCCTTGCAAGCCATATCATTGCGGCGTAACACCGCAAGGGAGCCTAAGGCTTCATGCTGGGTAGTTTGGCACTACAAAGAGGCAGTTGTCTCATGCTACAGTAGTATGATACTACAAAGGTTCCCAGATATGGGGTGATTCCCAGAGAGGGGTAATGCCTTGGCTTTAAGCCATGTCATAGCGGCGTAGCACTACAAGGTAAGCGCAAAGCGCTTCATGCCATGTCTCTTTATAATGAACTCACCTATAGTGTATGGACAAAGAGATATCAGGCCGTCTCTTGAGGGTAAACTTGTAGATGCCCAAAATTATACACTGAAACCAGGCTGGCATAGGGCCTTTAATGTGTAGCCAGAAGTACATGTAACTACATTATGTGAGTGGGAAGAATTTCAGCTATGATGCAGAATTCAAGGCTTAGTCCATTCTTGTATTATAGTCTGTTGTTTGAACCATGCGGGAAGATTCAAGTCGTCAGCGACATCTCTCCTGATGCATGATGGACAGTTACTGTGGGGAACAGTTATACCCATATATATAGAGATATGTGGAGGATTGTTGGAGTTTGGTCTTTTTCAAAGTGAATTTTAGTCCCACATCGGCTAGACCAAAGGAGTTGTATCTCTATATATTAGCTTTGCTAGTTTAGAGATGTACATGTGGTGTGGAGGTGCACATGGGTGTGCCATGTGGGGTTATTTTTCTAATGGAAAAAAGGCTAAATCAACAATTGAAAGCATTCATGCTTTTTGCTCTTAGGAAATTTATTTCCATGGGAGCTAAGCCCCGTAGGGGCTTAGCGACTCAGACTCGGACTCGGACTCGGGCTCATGGGCTCATGAGGCGTAATATGGCATTTTGTTGGCGCACTTTGCACTTAGCACGTCAGCATCGTCGCTAGGTGCATAGTGCGCTTTAGTTGCACTCGTTGCGCGAGCTACTTGCGCTGCCACGTTGTACAAGCCCAGTTGTACTGCCCAGTTGCGCAAGCCCAGTTGCGCATGCCCAGTTGCGCAAGCCCAGTTGCGCTGCCCAGGTGCACACCCAGGTTGCGCTCAGGTTGCGCTGGGTTGCGCTGGGTTGTGTAGGTTGCTCGGGTTGCGCGGGCGCGCTGGTTGCGCTGCGTGCGCCGTGTGCGCAGTGCGTGCAGTACGCACAGTGTGCACAGTTTAGTGTGTGCTCTGTCGCACAGAGTGCAAAGAGCGTAGGGTGTGCGCTGTTGGCGCAACTTGCAGCAGAACGTGCGTTTGCACGTTCTGGGCGGTTGCTACATGTTCGGGGTAGTTTTTACCATGACCGTAACTTTGTGGCAATCGAGCAGTTGCTGCAGGGCCTATATAAGGCATCCTCTCTCTCTCACAAGGCTGGTAAGATATACAAGAAAGAGAAGCCACCACAGAAAGTTTACGAAGTGTTTTTTAGCACAAGTAAACAGAGAATTCAGAAGTGTTTTTTAACACAGTTCTGATCAGAATTTTCTTGCGCATTCCAGTAGCCTTCGAGAGAGAGGAAAGGCGCCGTACCAGCGTTTCTTTTACATACGGGAGTTCGTGTCCATCCGAGGAGTCAGAAGAGCAGGAGTGTTCCAAGTTCTCTGACGAACTTGCTGGTTCCTGGAAGCTGTTCGTGTAGGGCGAATAAAGCTTTGAGCAACGGTGATCATTCACCCCAGCAGGCCATTTTCCATCTTTCGCCTGTCATCTTCTTCGCTACTGTGATTATGAAATCTTTTTAGATTTTCGTAATATCATAACGATATCTTTTTAGATCTTCGTTAAACTTGCGCAACCTTCCTAGAAGTATTGCGTTGGAACATTATTTTTATAATTGTTTTATATTCTCAGTTTTCCATCGAAAAATTGTGTCCCGGCACTAACATTTACTGCATTAACCTTCATTGTTCAGTCATTCACTCATGTGTGTGTGTGTCTCATATCATCACATCCTAATATCAATCAATCCCATATGTTATTAGGAATCCATTCCTCATATATCTAGACCTCTTTGATGTTCATTCAAGACATCTTCATATCCATTTAATCCACATCTCTGTATGTTAAGTTCCTTGTATTGGTATTAATTACCTTTTTCATGTTGTAGTCCTCCATATAACATATAGTTCAGTTCCTTTGAACTTATTTGTTCAGTCCAATATTCAATAAGTATCAGTTAGTGTTGCATCATAGAAACGTCTCATATTTAAGCCTTGTTAAGACCCTTAGAGTCTGTCGTGCATCTTCACTGTAGTTCAGTCCATTTTTCTTTTGTTTCAAACCACTAACCTATATGTTCAGTCCATACACCCACCTCTTAGTATTGCAGACCCCATAATGTTGGTTCAGTCTACCTCATTTGACCCTTGTCAATGATGCATTACCCAGGTTCTTTATAGGGTCGAGTATGGCTTTTGGGATCAGAATTTTAGTGTATGTCCTTATTGCAACCATGTATCAGTCCTTTTGATAAGTGATATCAGACCTATGTGCAAGAATAGGAGTAAGGGAGAGGAGGAGGATTTAGTCTCAGGAAGAGCAATGCTTTGTACTGAGGTGCAGGGTGCTGGATACCTTGGCCAATACAGTAGGGTTCATGACCTGTTTTGCATTTCGTAGTAGGTAGAGAGTGAGGGTATTGGTGTGCACTAGTGGCAGGTGAGAGAAGTGTGTGCTAGGTTGTAGTAGCAGTAAAAATTTGAAATAGGTTTTGACTTGTCCTAGTGAGGACATGGTGTCAGATAATTGCCATAAGGTATTTGGAGTGTGGAGAGCTTGGTTAAGATCATAGTTTAGATTTTGATCTATAGTTCAGTCCCCTCTTGATCAATAATTAGTTCCCATGTACATGTTAGTATCATTCATGCAAGTGATGGTTGAGTGATATCTTTTGTTCTGTCCATATATAGGTGTATCAGTCTTGAGTAGGGGGTGTCACTCCACTTTGAGTATCAGTACATTCATCTGTTCAGTCTCTGTTGGTTAGATGTATTAACCTATCTGAACTATATGTTCAGTCAAATTAACATATTTGATTAGCTTTATATATATATATATATATATATATATGTCCTTAAATGCATTAGATAATCCAAATTCTTTTAGCTTCAGTCCATAGATGTGATACTTAGTTGTGTTGCTTGGATTTTGAGTAAGGAGATCCTGCAGGGAGCAGAATAGGAAGGGTATTATGGAGTTAAAGGAGTAGCAGGGGTGCCTATACAGTAGCAGTAGCAGGGGCTACTCCGTCACTTGTGTATGTGTGTAGGCATGAGTTTGGCCTGTGATCAGTTTGCATTTCAGATTTGGGCCAGTCCCTTGTAATTGTCCATGTTCTCTTCTTTCCTTTTTATCAGTGATCTCCATATATATTGTCTTCTTACCTCTGTTGTTCAGTCCAAGTAGTATTTCTGTTCAGTCTTGGGAAGTTGCCTACCCTCTTGTCCCCACCATGTATACTAGACTAGAGATATACATAAGACCAGTTAGGTAAACAAGTATACATTATAGTTATAATATGAGTATCACATTAGTAGTAGATAAGAGTTAGGTAATGTGCCCTATAAGTGATGTTGAATATATGTAAGATATATAAATAAAACACATGTTTAACCTAGGTTAAGGTATGCTTTGATACCACTTGTCACTAGCTCACTCATTAGCCTAAATCGGCCAAACCTAAATTAGGCTAAACAAACCAAGTTTGACCAATAGTGGACTATTTGACTAGAATTGACCAAGTTGACTTCTTGACCTAGAAATGGCCTAGCAGCATGTAAATAACATATTAGATTCACTGTTTACTCTAGAACACCAAATAACTTTATAATCTCATATATAGGTTTGTGTGACACCACTTTGGGCATCGATCCTGATTCATTGCTCTGGATGACAAACGAGTATATTCTCTGATAGTTTTCATTTATATGATGATTATTATGATTCAGCTTCTAGTATAGTTCTATTTGATTCTCTGTCACAACACGGGTTGGTATTCTGGATTCATTCACTTGCGACACATGTATTAAACTTGTCTGGCCCCTACTACTGGAACCACTCACTGGAATCACCTACTGGAAACACCTACAGGCACTACTTACTGTCTGGCTAGACTTGTACTCTATTTATGTGTCAGGATATGGATTCATTTATATTAGTCGGGGCAGGAAAATACTCGAGTAGACATGTAAACATTTCCAATCGTACTAGAACCACTCCTAATGGTCTAATATGGAAAGATAGCCATCGCACGCTTGCCAAGCGTGCGATGCGCCGTATTTACCCCCTAGACGTTTACATGTCAAGCTCGGTATTTCAAAACACACTAGATTAGTGTCTTGTACTAGATTCACGTTTGCCTCATGTTATACTGTTGGACTCACATCACCTCTATGCTAGATCAGTTATCTCTATTTACAGTCTTCATTGTCATGCTCTCCTGATTCATTGTATTTACTTTCCTTGTTCTTCAGTTAAACTGTCGTATAATTTCATTTCATGTCTCAAACTTTCCATGTTCATCAAGTATTACTTGCTATAACTGCTTTATAGTCATTGTCATTTATTTGGAACTGCTAGAGGAGATGAGTTTGTTCCATCCTGATTGGATATATTTTTCAGATGATTGCTCAGAGGATCCGTGTCCTACCTACTACAGATCCGAGGAAGGGATAGCTACTATGGGTCCAGATTCTCAGGAGTGACCGAGAGACCTAGTTCTAGTTTGACTTGTTTTAGATTCTCTGTTAGAACTTTGACTTGTAATAATGGAGATTTTGACATTGTATTTGAGATTTGAATTCGGATATTATTTTAGTTGTTGTTGTTGTTGAGTCTTTATGGTTATTTAGACTTCTTTGATATCTTATCGTGCTTTAGATTGTGTCACGACCCGTTACCCAAATTGTTGGGCCAGGCCGAGCCATGTCCAGCCTACGCTTAAGATAAAGCGCAGTAAGCTGTTCTAGAGATAACAAGATAAGACAAAATGTGCTAACAGTTCTATAAGTGAAGAAGAATCATAAATGCTCCAAACACAAAAGTCGTCGTATATAATAAAATATCCAAGTACAAGTAAACTGAAATGTAAAACTGGATACATGTCCAGTTACAAAATGATATAGTCTAATACATGTCTACACTAAGTATCCCAAGCAGCTAAGCAATCTAGACGAGTCTCCCCGCAGGAACATCCTCGTATGGCAAAACCGGGTCCTCGGCAGTGACTCCATAATACGAATCACAGAGCAACTCCTCCTCAGTAAGTATACCTACAACGTTATCCTGTCAGGACGGAAGCAAGTACTGAATCTAGCAAACTAGCATATGAAACATGGAAATGAACATGAGAGGAATAACTGTAAAGCATGGCATCACACAGTCTATCATGGCAAGGACACATATGTCATAGAGACAGATGTATATGTAATGTTTAAAACTGCAGCAGGTACGTGATCGGTCAATAGGTGTACAATGTACTGAGGCACAATGTAAATAAAATGTATATACGTACAAGTGTAAAGACGATATATGTACACACGTACAAATACAGCTTGGAGAGTAAGGCCTACGGTGCAGTATCATATAAAATGTAACTTTGCTCGGTACTGAAGAGGGGGTATGATCACGTACTCTACTATCAGTTTCCCCATAACCCATATTCTAATCATGTGAGAGATACATCAAGACTGTTCTAAGCATGGTGGTAACTGAAAGTACAACATGTAGAGATCTAACTTGCTACCCTAAGGATCAGCATTTAACATGGTGGGGTTTGCAGTTCATTTTATGTGACAATATGTAAAGTTCGTAGAAAGTACTTGCCTCTAGCAAAGCAAAACAAGCTGCGATAAATGTGCTATGGATGTCTGGTAACTCGTCACTGTAGAAATAAATGCATAAACTTAGCTTTACACTAAGCTAAAACACTAGGACACTAATTTGTGAAACACGACTTGTGACTGGGCACCTAGCCAAAATGATGACTTGGCATAGAAGACCAATGTGGGGCGACACACTATGTTAACTAACTTTCTAGGGTCTTTACACTAGTGAGGGATGGGGTTCAACACGACTAAAACTCCAAATAACACAAAAAGCTACAAGTCGTAATTAATCAATAAATAAATCAAAAGATCATTGTGTTCTAACAATTTTAGAGATAGGCAAAAAGCCTAGTTTTTCTTAAAGTAAAGTATCAAAGTGATCCTTGTTAATCATAGAAATTTATTATAATTTTTCTGGAATTTATTAACCAGTACAGATATTTTATAAAAATCAGTTTTCCTAAGTATACAGAAAATGAGTTTTGGTTTCATATGCCAAACTAGTGGCAAAATAGTAAATTAAATACTACAAAAATTATACTAAATTAGCCAACTTAACATAGTATTTAAAAACTATTTTTCCATAATTTTAGCAATACTTTAAGTATTTTTAGAAAATCAAAAACAGCTTTGCACACAATAATTAATTATCTGCGTATTTTGTCCATGTATATAATTTGAACCAAAGTTCAAATACAGGACCCAAGGCCATGAATCAAGTCCAATATGACTTGTACAGGTCTTGAATATGTGAAAACACATTTGAGCCCAAATATCCATGCTAGGCTTGGACACCAAATGGTTGCAGTAATTTAAATATACAGAAAATACTAGGTGATAGGACTGCAAAATAAATATTAATATTTTAATAAGGTAAAGTTTTACATAGTAACTATAAAAGTATGAACATTATTTTAGATAAATAATTTACACTAAGCTAAGTAAAATACATATAGGAAATAATATATATATATATATATAAATATAGGGATATTTATATATATAGGAAAATGCTCAACTATACATTATATATATATATATATATATATATACAAATATATATATATACATACATATAAGAAAATACTTAACTATATAATATATATATATATATATACAAAATTAATGTATACATATACATATAATAGTATATATATGATAATATATATACACAAAGAAATATATATACATAAATATATATGTATACATAATACATATATATGTATATATACATAGAATAATAAAGTACAAGAGAATAAAGTATATATACATATATACACAAGAAAAACAGTAAGTATATATACATAAATACAGTATATATAATTATATATATATACAAATATATGTATATACATATATATATATAAATATACATAAATAACAAAAGAAAAGAAAAAGGAAAAAGAAAAGAAAAAAAGAAAAGGAAATACAGCAGGGGGGGCTCGAACTCGGGCTAGCAGAGCGGGGGGGGGGTTAGTTACTGCGCGCTGGCCAGTGGGCCAGTTGGCCCGTTTGTTAGGAATAGGGTTTTGGTTAAATTTATTTAGGTTTTAGTTGTTAAAAACAGTAACACGAAATATCGCTCTGTGTCCTGACAGTTTGGGACACAGAGTCTTGTATCCATACTCAGCACGACACGCACAAAATGATTCGGCCGTGTCCAAGCTTACCCAAAGACTGCCCGTGTCCTGGCGAGTCACCCACGCTAAATCGAGACACAAATAGACACGAACACAACTGACACGTACGTGTCCGGCTAGTCAGGGGGGGTTTGAGAGTGCTGGCCGGCGGAGTAGGCGTCGGGGCGGTGGCGCTCGGGTGGCGACGCGTTCGCCTTGGCCGGGCGCGTCGAATGGTGGTGGTCGTGGCTGTCGAAGTCGACCGTGGAGGCTGGACGGGGAAGCTCGCCGGAGTTAGGGTTAGGGCTGGAGGTTTTTGGGGAAGACGGTGGCGTGGGCGGTCGTGGTGGGGTTTTAGGGTTAGGGTTTAGTCTGGGGGAGAGAGGGGGGTCATTTATAGGAAGCTAAGACGGTCGGGCTGGCCGGAAATGGCGGGAGCAGGGCGCGCTGGCGGTCGTCGGTCAGCTGGGTCGTCGGGGGAGTGGGTAGATTAGGTTTGCGTTTAGGTCCCTGTAGATTAGGATATTACAGTTAGGTCCTAACAGAGGGTAGTTGCAAATAGGAATTTGCATAACCCACCCCGCACAGTTTATGTGCAAATAAAATTTGCACATAACAAATTTATAATTGCAAAACGATATTAAAACAATCTAATTAATTGCAAAAGTCAATTAAAATATTTTAGAAAATTGCAAATTAATATTTTAATATATAAAACTCATTTATAAATCATTTAAAAATTCTAGAAAAATTCCTAAAAATTCTAATAATTATTTTAAGGCTATAAATGACATTAAAATTTAATTAACACTAATTTAACTAGAATTTGAAAAACAGGGGCTTACAAGTCTTCCCTCCTTAAAAAATTTCGTCCTCGAAATTCACAAGGATTGAAGACCCGACAATATTCTAACATAGCAAGCAACACAACAAAATGACTAAGGCTACGATCAAAACTAACCTCCCGAAACCTGTTCCGGCTCCGGCTCAAGGACTAGGCTATAAGTCTTCGCCTGGGGTCCCTTGGCTACTGGGCAGTCCCGAATCTGATAGATGGCAGACCCACAAGCTAAACACTGCCCTAACCTCTTCCTGCAGACGATGAATTCATGCCCTGGTCTTCCGCAGAAAGAACATATAGCTCCCTTCTGCTGCTGCTGCTGATATCGGGGTCCCGGGGCTCTAACTGGCGGGGTCTGACGATGTGGTATAGGGGGATGGTAAGTCTGCGGGGGTAGCGTCGGCGCTCTCTGCTGGAAAGCCTGACGCTTGGACGGTCCCTCATGGTGTACAGAAGCCGGCCTCTTGCTAGACAGAAGACGCTCCTCAATGCTCCGGGCTAACTCTAGGCTCTGGTAATAGTCAGTCGTACCGTTCGCCACTATAAGAATGCCAATGTCTGGAACTAGACCATGGCAAAACCTACGGGTCATCTTCTCTGGATCAGCAACCAGACTAGGAGCAAAACGGCTCAAGCGACTAAACTCTCCCGTATAGTCATTAACAGAACGGTTCCCCTGCTGGATGTTCTGGAATCGTAGCCCCATGGCTACTCTAGCAGTGGTCGAGAAGAATTTCTTCTTGAACTGGGTCTTGAACTGGTCCCAGGTGGCTCTACCTCTCGCGAACAACGGCTCATTCCTGAACCAGACTCCTGCTAAGTCTATCAGCAGAAATCCTGCTGCCTCGACCTGAAGGTCATCCGGCATCCTAACTTCCAGAAGCTTTCTCTCTACAGAATCTAGCCAGTCATCAGCTACTACTATGCCCTCAGTCCCTAAGAACTCCTTAGGATTCAGACCCATGAAGTCCTTGACCGTCCCCGCTCTCTGCCGTGGCTCTACATGTGGTGGGACCACGGGACGTCCCTCAGAACGCTCCATGCTCTGGCGGAGTAGGGTAGTCTGCTCCTGATGGGTTGTTAGAAACCCCTGGATCAGTGTGAGCAGCTGGGTCCCGTCGAGTGTGACGGAAGCCTGGGTGGGTATAGTGATAGGGGGTGGTGGAAGTATCGGGGCCTGCTGGGACTGGGATGTGGAAGGTGGTATCTGGGTCTGTGGATCTGTGGAGTAGGGGAATGTGGTAGGTGGAGGTGTATCAGTCGACTGGTCAGCTGACTGGATAAGGAGGGCCCCATTCTCGGGGGTAATATACTGGGACGAACGAGTAAGCACCATCTAATTTACACATAAAAAAGACTTATAAGGATTTATTTAAAGCAAGCAATCATATGCAGGAAAATCTAATTATAATAGCAAATATGTGATGTATTTCCTATGTTGCAATCCTAGCATTCCTCTAAGTGTTCTAAGCGTCTTTCCTAATGTTGTCTAATTACCTTAAGTTCCCAATTGCAAGCATGCTTGGTACAATAATGTAACCAAACAGTTTAGTCAGGACCTGCATGGGCCACCAAAGATTGTGATTGAGTATTCACCATTATCATTATACTTGTCCTTCATTCGGAGTTGAGATCTATGATAGGTACATTATATCATTGTGTGAGTTTGTTAGTTAGCGACCTAGAATAGCGTTCTACCGCCGATTTTGCGACGTAAGCTGGGCGTTATTACGCACTCATGCCCCTATACCGGGTATGGGTCGTGACAAGTAGTAATAAGATAAAATATATTTATGTTTATAGCACAATAAAAAGCATGCATTACTTTTGCATCAAGGCTAACTAACTTCTTTTCTTCCTCCGTGTAACTATAATAAGGCTTGTTAATAATAGAGGAAGTGAGAATAGAGGTGATAGTAGGCTTTTTGTAGTCATTGATAACAATTGACCAGAGGTCAAAGCCTAGTGACTTCAAATAAAAGCTCATCCGAGTTTTCCAATACGTGCAGTTGTTACCATTAAATAGGGGTGGGCTATTTGTGGATTGCCCTTCACCTATGAACATTGATATCACGGCTGCTATATATACTCTCTAGAGTGTTATATTATGATATAACTTGGCTTTAATATGAGCAATAATTCATAGATAACAAGAATTTGCTCTAATACCAATTATAGGAAATTAGAATCAGAGGGTAACAATTGATAGTAAGGACCTACTCTAAGGATGTTAAGCCAAATAATAGAGTTCTTACTGTAATACCAATTGTAGAAATAATTGGTATGATCGGCAATACCTATATAAAGAGAACCAGCTCGGATCGATGGCACCTCTAAAGGGAGGTGAATAGAGTGCAGCGAAAAAATATCTCTCATAAAAAATTAAGCAGGTAAAGACATATATAAAATAATTACTTAGGTGCAGTGAAGTAAAACAGTAAGTAAATAGAGGCAAGAAAGCAATACGCAGACACCAAGATTTTATACTGGTTTCTCTCTGAGAGGACTAGTCCAGTCTCGAGAACGTTGCTCGATGTTAAATCCACTATTTAAAATAGAGATTACACCGCCGTCAAAGAACATTGTGTCTTCAATGTCAGGAAAAAGACGTCATCAAAAGGGCTATTGGTTTTCATATTTATTCTGTATTTTTTCTTTTATTGAGTCTAAAAAAATATGAGATTGATCGGATCGGTACTGGCTTAGCTATTCTCAGTCCACAATATATAGCCTACCTATCCACAAATATCTATCCAAAAGTCCACATACCAAAATAGCCCAAAACCCATCAAATTGGCCGAAACAGTTCTGGCAGAACTCTATCCGAACTCGATCAGAACTCAGTCCGAGTTCAGCCCGAGTTCGGTCAGGGTGGTTTTAACCATTCCTTCTAAATCTGTCTACAATATTTGAATGCGAGATTTTTGCATTCGAACTCTGCCCGAGTTCGGTCCCATTTCATCTCTTCTCTTCCCATTTCATCTCTTCTCTTCTCTATCTAAAGTGTTCTGAGCTTTTTACTTTCATATCTAAGCATTTACGACTCTTAGCTAAGCCAGTACAGTTTCTGTTTAATCTAGAGTTTGGTGTTGAAGAGTTATAATGGAGGCTGTATTCAGAAAACATTCCAGTTTTTCAATTACTTTCTGGAGTCGGTCGTACGCTCGTCACCAAGCACGGTATTGTGAAGTCTGTCGTGCACTTGTTACCAAGCACGGTGTTGTAAGAGTTACAAGCGCTCAATTAAAGCTTGTGCCATAGTGGATTAACAGCGAGCAAGAGTACTCGCGACTGGACTAGTCCTCTCAAAGGAAAACCAGTATACATCGTTGTGTCACTGAGTTTTAATTCTTGACTCTTACTTTACCATATTTTATTTATCGTCTTTTATCTGCCATAGTTTATAATCTGCTAAATTTTAATTGGTGATTATTTTTGCTGCACACGCACATACTCTATTCACCTGCTCAACGGTCCTATAGGAAGTTGTCTTGGAAATAGGAAGATTGAAAGCCCTTGGTAAATAGGAAGGCTTTAGAATAGATAGAGAAGATGAAGAAGAATTGAGTGAAGAGAATGACAAATTCTTTTCTATTTATAGGTATTTTTGAACCAAAGTACGGACAGAACTCGGTTAGGGCAACGTTCATAATTTTTAACATTTTAGATCCAAAAGACTAGGAATAAGCTGCTGACCAGGAGTAATTCAGGGGGACCGAGTTTGTTCCGAATTCAGAAAAAACTAGGCCCGAGTTCGGTTAAGTGGTTTTCAGGAAATTTTTGGTTCAAGAAGGTTTTTGGATATTGGTTTGGTTTAGGAAGAAGATAGGTTTGTTTTTGTAAGGATAGAGTTCTAAATTCCAGTGATCCGACTCACAAAATAATCTAGACTCAATAAATAAAAATACAATAAAATATAAGGACATGAGCACTTTGACGATGCCTTTTCTTTTGACATTTGAGCAGATTTGAAGATGTCTTTTTCCTTGACGATAGTCGTCCAAAGATAAACAGAATTGGAAATATGAATACCTTTCGGGGGCTTCGCCCCCGAACCCCCACGGGGGGTGCTGTCCCTCGATCCATGTCCGCTGATCGGGCAGCAAAATCCCGACGGAGAGGCCCCAGATAAGTCATTGGGCAGTTTAGAGAAATCTTCTTGTATAACGCCATCTTTAGCCCATCTTTAATTTTTTTATCATGTATGTCCTGGTCTGATCATGCTTACTACGTGTCTGCAAGTACATGTTAGGCGAACAAAACAGTATAACGGTATGATAAGATTAATAAACAGTAGGACAATGTTAAGTTTAAATAGCAACGTGATAGTAATTACATGAATATTAGTGACATCATTATATTAAACTTTATTGATTAGCCATATTCAAAAATATGATATAATCATTATGCTAACAATCTGTAGGTAAGAACTATCTCGAATTTCATGATCTTGCATTGGTGAGTTTCTGTGATTATTTCTCCTTTGTTCAAATAATTCTTCTTCTTTTTTGTTTTCCCGATCCAATTGATTAAGGGATTGATATTATTTTCATCCCTTGATCGTGCATACGATGTGTTCGATGGAGTGTTTCTGTCAACTTATTATCGGGTTGGACACGAGCGTAGGAGTATGTGACACGGATACAAGTTCTTGATTGGTTCAGGATTTGCTATCCAGGTACAGTTCTAACTTCTTGGTTGAATTTGAGTAGTAACACTCGTGTCAGTAATTAGGGAAGTATTTGTGATACTATGGTTGGTTTATGTGTCTGTATTCAATAAATTGTTGTTATGGACACGAGCAGTGGGTGTGTGACACAAGCAGGTTGTATCTGTGTTGGTATCATAATTATTCTCTGTAGGCTCCTTATTGTGTCTTAGCAGCAATTGAAGATTTGGTCAAGTCACTGTGTAGTGACTGTTGGGGGATGCTAGGGTTTCCAGGGTTGTTGAATGGTTGTATAGGTTAACTATTGAGATAGGCCAAGCCGAGCCAGTCTATTGGGATGGTTATCCTGCAGTAAGTATGGAGTGAGAACGTTTGAAATAAAATATTGTAGCATAGCTGTTGGCTAGGTCAGAGCATGTCTTATTTGTATTGGCTTAGTCTAGCTGGGTATTGTACCAGCCTTGTGAAAGATATTCATTCAGTAGGTAATCTGATATTACAGAACTTGGGCCTCCAGTTCTGGACTAGCCCATATGGGTTGAGACCAAGTCTTTATATACTAGGCCTAACCTATTGATTTTGGTTTGGTTATTGAATAAACATAGTTGGTTCATACTTGGACAGGCATGTATAGGCTTTTGGGGTCTTTATGGTGTTATGAGTGATTAAAGGATTGGTTAAATCAGTTAGGGGTGGAACCAATATTGTAGACCAGTAGACTATGTTAGAATAGATCATGGTGGTAAAGTTATGATTGGTAATTAAGAGGATTTTAGTAGTGATATTATTTAGTAATAAGTTGTAATAGTTAGTAATTAGAAATGGTTTAAGTTAGGAAATTACACTATTTAGAGTTGAAGGATAAATTAGAATCTCTAATTGTAATTTTTTAGGTGACCTAGAGAAATTGACAACTATCTCCTAAAAAAGCAAGTACTTCTATGACTTTGTTGCATTTACTTCATGTGGTGTCGTATTTCATGTTGGACACGTTGCTTACATGACTTGATCGGGTATTTCTGGTTCTAGTACTTATTATGTTCTTGTACTTGTATCTTGGGGAGAGAAAATACTACGGATATGTGACCAAAGCCTAACTTAGGATTCATGTTGATAGTTTAAGTCTAACACATGTGCACGTGGGATTTAAGCCATACCATTACTTGTTCTTGTTCATGATTTTTACCCAGCCGGCCACATATTACAAACGTATTTCAAATAATGAGTCATGATCTTCTTGTTTCATGTTTCAGTAGGTTATTGCATCTCAAGTGATTCAGGTTAGTCATGATCAGTGCATCTTTACTTGTGCATGTTTCATTGTTATAGATTGTACTATGCTTCTTTTCTGACTAGATCATTGACATATTAGATCAGGACAAGAGGATGAGGATGGCACTAGTTTGGAGGATGACCACTGGAAGCTTTTGGAAGACTATAGAGGATTTTGGTATATTATTTTGATTTGTATCAGATATTTTGTATAGCAAATGTATAATATTGATGATGAGGATTATTGGATTTGTTTCCAGATACTGGAGATGTATGATGTACTAAAAAGATATAGTAACCTATGATCGTGTGATGTGTGCTGGATTATTTCGTTTACTAGATCTGTGATTGAGCCAAGGTTAGATATCATGATATTGGAGTTTCTTGAGATTTAGATACAGCTTACTATGTTATGTCCACAACGTAGGCTGGACATGTCTGACTCATGTCCAAAAATCTGGAGCAGGTCGTGACATATTTTTAGTGGTGGCCCATGCAGGTCAGATCTTAATAGTATTTAGGATTCGGATATTATTAAGGGCCTGTTAGAAATAGAAAACTCATCACAGCATAGGCCGATTTGTAATTGTATATTGTGTAATCTATTTTTTGTGTTCCATGGAAGGTTGTGGTTTTAATCCTATGGCTTTCACAGAATTATCATTTTTCTATCTTTTAGGATTTATGCTACAGATGTACTTTTTCCAAAACTCCTCCTTCAGGATCCTTTAAGAAAGCCTATTAATGGACCATTTCGAACTCCTCTATATTTTTTCTATATCGCTATTTAGAGTTTCAACTCCTCATTTAGCAGTTTTATTGAATCCCTTAAAATAGCCATTTCAAACTTCTCTATTGATTTTGGTTAAGAATTCTATTTGATTTTCTCTAACCATTCCTAACCCAAGTATTATAGTTATAGCCCTAGAGCTCATATACTAGCTATTTGACCCAATCTTTTTCCCAAAACTATCCATTGGCCGAAAGGAATTACTTTTCCAAAATAATTCCAGTATCGAACAATATTTCCTAAGTAATTTCCATGAGCCAATAACAATTCCATTCATTGGTTCTTCCACCCAAAACTTAACCACCCTAAATCCAACCCAATTAGCCATAGTCGAATTTTGATCAATTCTGTGTCTATAAGCTTGTAACTTCAATCATTGAGTATTAAAGAAAGGTTGAAGAACGGATACCACTTTTGACTTAAATCAATCCTGATGACTCTTTTCTTCCTATTGATAGTCGATCCCTTGTTCTCAAGAACAGATATTTAAACTGATACTACATGTCCTTCCTAGTGTGGTTGAATCTCCTTAGTAAATTGGACAGCTTGCTTGAATTTGAATTATCAAGGTGATCCTTTGAGACTTCTATGGATAAAGCTGAGAGAATATTCGGTGACCTACTATGGCATGGCAGTCGTGCACTGCAGCCATTTATCTGAATCATGGAAACTACGGGTCCACTATAGCCAGCAGCAAACTGGCGGGACAGGAGATCTAAGTCGAAGTGGTTTCAGGTAAGTATAGGTTTTCGGATACTATTGAGACTATGTCCTATATACATCACATTTTCAACCCCTTGAGTTGTTCTGTCAATATCATTCGAAAATGGGTAAAGTTGAGAGATTATTCGGCACCTATCGTTCCTGAGTCACAAAGCCAAGAGTTCATTGCAGCCAGATGTACACTGGCGGGACATGAATTCTAGGTAAAGTGATTTCAGATACACAAGGTTTTTGGATACTATTTGAAACTATATCCATATCCTAGAGATATCTTGTTTGGCATCTTGTCACCATTGAAAAACCATACCAGAGTTATTTTGATCCGTTTGATTTTGCCCTAACCTAAAGATTCTATTCGTAGCAACTCTTAGAGATCACTTCTAATACCATAGACAATAAGAATAGTGATTTCTCTAAAATTTTTACGTGATTTTCACTAGAGTTCATAAGGCTATTTCAAATACCTTTGCCCAATCTCTTTCATGACTCAAACTCAGGTGTGTTGTATATTTTATTGATAATTACATATCTTTGATAGTTATACAATACTTTGCAAATGGCTATGTATACTAGATAGCTAATATGCATATTGTGAATGACTATGGATATATATATATATATATATATATATATATATATATATATATATATATATATATATATATATATATAAAATAAAATATATATATGTGTGTGTGTGTGTGTGTGTGTGTGTACAGGGGAGCATGGATAAGATAGTTACCTACTAACCATATTAGCTCATTTCTAGTAAGGGCATCCTTGGGATCCTTGGTTAGACAGGTAAGGGCAGAAAGGTAGTAGAGTAAGCCCATCAGTAAGAAGGTTTGGTAAATAAGTTTTGAAAGACTTTAGTTTATTGCTTGTCTAAGAGGAAGATGACATGACTGTTAGTAGTGATATCAAATTCAAACAAATGAAGAAGTATAGTGACTTTTGACTTTTATGACTAAGACGAGAAAAAGGAATTATATGGAATGGATAAGGTTCTTCGAGTGTTGGAAAATAAGGGAAATTGGGGGTATGAGATTCAAGTTGAGAAATACTCAAAGGAATTTTGAGATTGGATGAATATGGCCATAAAAGGATTAATGGGTTCTGGAAGAGAATAGTAGTGTCGAAGTAATAATGAGAAATTGAGACCAAGATGTTGGCATACAACTCTTGGAATAATTGACTAGTGATTAAAGAAAGAAAAAAAAAAGGATTGTTAAGTTGAGATTTTGTTGGACAATTAATAAACGCTAAGGATTCGAATTCTGGTCAGATTAATGTTGGAGGCAGGGAGGTTGAATATTAGAATAATGACTATTTCGATCATGTGGTAAGGAAGATTTATAGATGTTTAAGCCAGGACGATATTTTGAAATTTCTGTAGGAAAATATTCAAATTTGATTAGTGATTTAGTCTCTAGCTTTCAAGGATTGAGATTTTTCGGTACACATATCATGAATCGACTTAGTAAGGATTTATCGACCATTAAGATTGTAACCTTGATGAAATCAGAAGTGGATGTTGATGTCTAAAAAAATGGTTTGATTAACGAAAGCAAATTGGCAGATTATGTGGAACGACTTGACGAAGTTTGGTTAGATATATTTCGGATGGGGTTCAAATAGAATTAGTTATAGTACCTGGGTAGTTACATTAGGTTCCTTGTCGCTGAAAGTTCACCTAGTTTAGCAAGCTTAGAAGATTGGTCTGCAGGGTGTTAATGAGATGACTTTCCTTTCTACATACTCTGTTTGAATCTTTTTTCGTAATCTTCATCTATGGGAATATATTCTCAGACTTCATTATATCTTTGTCCTGGTTGGTTATTTTGATCATCTTCATTATCATACCTAAATTTTGATTTTTGATCATATCTAGATAACAACTCTAAAATCGTGCTTATATGATTTTCGATCGTGACTAGATTCCTTTCTATCATAGATCGTGCACTAAAGATTTTTCTTTTTCTTTGGTCATAACTTGACCTCCAATCATGCCTCAAAATTTTGATCATAATTTGATCATGTGTGAACCTGATCTTGTATATAATCTAGACTTTACTCCAAAATTATTTGATCCAATAGTGTCTAAACCATTTAATTTTGATCATTCCTTCAAATTCTATCCTAGAATCTGATTGTATTCGATTCCTGGTCATGCTAATTGGCAATATTTCCAAACTACTATTTTGATCACATCATTCCTATAGTTGATTGTACTTAAGCAAATTTTTTCTTTTTTTCGTAATTATATTTATCGTGTCTAATTGATTTTTAAATTTTGTCATAATTTTAACTTAATCGGGCCTAAAAGATTTAGTCATCCTTCGATTCTATTCTGGAATTTAATTTTTTTATTTTTGCTCGTGTCTAAAATGCAATTTACACTAATTCCAAAATCCTAATCGCATCATTTTTATATTTGATAATGCTTAGGCAGTTTTAACCCTATCTTTGATCGTGCCTAAATTTTGATCATATACCTAACCTTGATTCTATCGTGTGTAGATAATATTGATTATGACTAACTAGTCATGACTGGATAATTTATCGGCCGTGACTATTTGATCGTACCTAAATTATTTCAACCATGGTAGTATCAAAACGATCTTTAATCATGATCGTATTTATACGATTAGATTTTTCATACCATGCCTGGATGATTCGATTCTATTGGCTATGATTAAATTTTGATCCTTGATCATGCTTAATCGTGCCAAATTTTTTCAAATCATTTTACTTGATTACCATGCCAAAATCATGTCATTTCTTAAATTTCAAGGATGAAATTTTTCTAAGGTGAATAGATTTGTAACTCCACCTTTTCAGAAACCAAAGAATTGATTATTCTCCTCTATCATGATTATTATTTATATTTTTCTAGAATATTTAAATTATTTTATGAGTTAGCCATTTCCCTATTAATTATTTAGATATTATTCCTCTATTACATTTTTGAAATACTTTCATTCAAATAAAATTGTATGCATTTCCTAATTTGTCATTGACCAGCCCATCGGATCTTTTATCAAACTTAATTCATTTTGGCCAAATTTATTAACCACTCAGCCTATCTATTAAAGCCACAAGGGCAACCAAAGGGAACCTATTCTACAACCATTAACCTCAAGCCCACACATACTTAAACGAGCCCATCACTTGTCTTTGCAACCAAATGAAAGCCTAGCTTATAACTATTAAACCCACCTATACACGAAGCCCAACACCCTTAGTAAGCCAAGGCCCATTCTATTTAATCACTCTATTTATCTCCAATTTATCTTGGCCAAGCCCATTAGTCCAACCCATTAGTCCTCTTCCCCAAACCCATTAAGTCTTTATCCAAACACGTTAACCCAAATGGTTACTTAGGTCAACCGACCCCTGATTTTTCTCA
The DNA here is from genome assembly GCA_029216955.1 of Iris pallida. Taxonomy (NCBI): domain Eukaryota; kingdom Viridiplantae; phylum Streptophyta; class Magnoliopsida; order Asparagales; family Iridaceae; genus Iris; species Iris pallida. The sequence goes on from JANAVB010005798.1 coordinate 6,319,371, forward strand.
TTCTTCTTCGTTCTGTTTTGTCGATCGACTACTGCAGGCGCAGCGGCCATGATCACGCATTCCCGACGGTACCACGTCTAGCCTAGGGTTTCTCGAACTTTTTCCTCCACCGCCTTAGTATCGTGCATCTCAACCGTTTGTCCCCACTGACTTAACTCCGCCCAATCGTCGTCGTCCGTCGTTAACCGTCGACCTCCACCGCCTAGTCTATATATAAATCCCCGTCGACCCCAATTTCTCCACTCTTTCTATGTTGGCGAAGCCCTGTCGAATCTCCACCCCATTCTCTTCTCCAAAGTGCAAGCCCCAGATTCAAATCTGTCCATGGCAACGAAGACACTCGATGGCGGCAACAACACGTCGACTAAGGACAACCTCATGTCCTAAGTGAATGTCCCTCACAGCGTCGAGTGGTGTCATGGCGAGCAAACTCCGACGAACCACGCAAAGAAGACGTGGTTGCTTCTTCATCGGTCAATAGTGACAATTGCCGATCGATCGGTTGATCATGCAGAGGACACACCGATTAATCTGTAGGTAAGAACTATCTCGAATTTCTTGGTCTTGCATTAGTGAGTTTCTGTGATTAATCTTCTCCTTTGTTCAAATAATTCTTCTTCTTTCTCTGTTTTCCTAATCCAATTGATTAAGGGATTGATATTATTTTTATTCCCTGATCGTGCATACGATGTGTTCGATGGAGTGTTTCCATCAACTTCTTATTGGGCCAGACACGACTGTAGAAGTATATGACATGGATACGAGCTCTTGATTGGTTCAAGATTTGCTATGCAGGTACAGTCCTAACTCCTTGGTTGAATTTGAGTAGTAACACTCATGTCAGTAATTAGGGAAGTGTTTGTGATACTATGGTTGATTTCTGTGTTCGTATTCGATAAATTTTTGTTATGGACACGAGCAGTGGGTGTGTGACATAGGCCGGTTGTATCTGTGTTGGTTTCAAAATTGTTCTCTATATGCTCCTTATCGTGTCTTTACAGCAATTGAAGATTTGGTTAAGTCACTGTGTAGTGATCGTTGGGGGATGCCAGGGTTATTGAATGGTTGTATGGGTTAAATATTGAGATAGGCCAAGCCGAGCCAATCAATTGGGATGGTTATCCTGCAGTAAGTATGGAGTGTGAACGTTTGAAATAAAATATTGTAGCATAGCTGTCGGCTAGGTCAGAGCATGTCTTTTTGTATTGGCTTAGTCTAGCTGGGTGTTGTACCTGCCTTGTAAGGGAGATTCATTCAATAGGTAATCTGATATTACAGAACTTGGGCCTCAGTTCTGGACTAGCCCATATGGGTTGAGACCAAGCCTTTATATACTAAGCCTAACCTGTTGATTTTGGTTTGGTTATTGAATAAACATAGTTGGTTCATACTTGGACTAGCCTGTATAGGCTTTTGGGGTATTTATGGTGTTATGAGTGATTAAAGGATTAGTTAATCAGTTAGGAGTGGAACCAATATTGTAGACTAGATGAATATGATAGAATAGATCATGGTGGTAATGTTATGATTGGTAATTAAGAGGATTTTAGTAGTGATATTATTTAGTAATAAGTTGTAATGGTTAGTAATTAGAAATGGTTTAAGTTAGGAAATTATACTAGTTAGAGTTGAAGGATAAATTAGAATGTCTCTAATTGCAATTTTTTTTTCTTTTTTTAGGTGACGTAGAGACATTGGCAACTATCTCCTAAAAAGGCAAGTACTTCTATGACTTTGTTGCATTTACTTCAAGTGGTGTCATATTTCATGTTGGACACGTTGCTTACATGACTTGATCAGGTATTTCTGGTTCTGGTACTTATCATGTTCTTTTACTTGTATCTTGGGGAGGGAAAATACTACGGGTATGTGACCAAAGCCCAACTTGGGATTCATGTTGATATCTTAAGTCTCACACCTGTGCACGTGAGATTTAAGTCGTACCATTACTTGCTCTTGTTCATGATCTTTACCTAGCCGGTCACATATTACGTATGTATTTTAAATAACAAGTCATGATCTTCTTGTTTCATGTTTTAGTAGGTTATCGCATCTCAGGTGATTCAGGTTAGTCATGATCAGTGCATCTTTACTTGTGCATGTGTTGTACTTATTTCATTGTTATAGATTGTACTTTGCTCTTTTTCTGACTGGATCGTTGACATATTAGATCATGGCAAGAGGATGAGGATGGCACTAGTTTGGAGGATGACCATTGGAAGCTTCTGGAAGACTAAAGAGGATTAGGGTATATCATTTAGATTTGTATCAGATATTTTGTATATCAAATGCATAATATTGATGATGAGGATTACCGAATTTGTTTTCGGATACTGGAGATGTATAATGTACTAAAAATATATAGTAACCTGTGATCGTGTGATATGTATTGGATTGTTTCATTTAATAGATCTGTGACTGAGCCAAGGTTAGATATCATGATATTGGAGTTTTCTAATATTTAGATACAGCTTACTACGTTGTGTCCACAACGTAGACTGGGTGTGTTCGACTCGTGTCCAAAAATTTGGAGTGGATCGTGACATATTTTTAGTGGTGGCCCATGCAGGTCAGATCTTAATAGTATTTAACATTCGGTTACTATTAATGACCTGTTAGAAATAGGAAACTCATCACAGCATAGGCCGGTTTATAATTGTATATTGTGTAATCTATTTTTTTGTGTTCCGTGGAAGGTTGTGGTTTTAATCCTATGGCTTTCACAGAATTATCATTTTTCCATCTTTTAGGATTTATGCTACATATGTACTTTTTTCAAAACTTCTCATTTAGGCTCCTTTAAGTAAGCCTATTAATGGACCATTTCGAACTCCTTTATATTTTTTTCTATTCGCTATTTAGAGTTTCAACTCCTCATTTAGCAGTTTTATTGAATCTTTTAAAATAGCCTTTTCAAACTTCTTCATTGATTTTGGTTAAGAATTCTATTTGAGTTTCTCTAACCATTTCAAACCCAAGTATTTCATTTAGAGCCCTAGAGCTCATATACTAGCTATTTGACCCAATCTTTTTCCCAAAACTATCCATTGGCCGTAAGGAATTATTTTCCCAAAATAATTCCAATAACGGACAATATTCCCTAAGTAATTTCCAGGAGCCAATAACAATTCTATTCATTGGTTCTTCCACCCAAAACTTCAACACCCTAAATCCAACTCAATTAGCCATAGTCGAATTTTGATCAATTCTGTGTCTATAAGCTTCTAACTTTAATCATTGAGCATTAAAGAAAGGTTGAAGAACGGATACCACTTTTGACTTAAATCAATCCTGATGACTCTCTTTTTTCCTATTGATAGTCGATCCCTTGTTCTCAAGAAGCATGGACGAAGCATGGATTTTTACATATCGAGTTGTATGTTCATACACTGATATTTGATTCGGGAGTCTTAAAAAGATTTTAGGAATCAAACGAAAAAGACGTATAAACAGTATGTGTCTCCAAAACAAGAGCTATATGCGTCTAATTAATTGAGAGAATCTATATGTTCCGGTCATGGCAAACTTTTAATTGACTACAGTCTTTGGTGGCTATGTTCCTGGCAGATCTATCTGGTTGAACCCCTTTTTAGAGTTTCATGATAATTGTATACAACGGATTGTTTGTGCAAATTTATGTGTCATTTCTTGTTCAACACAGGCATGCGTCATCATGAAGACAGTAATTCTTCAGAGTTTGAATAGAACTTGTACAGCAAGATTGAGATTACATCGAAAAACAGAAGAAAAAATCCTTTATTTGACTGTTTAAAACCATGATTACATATGATGGAGATCTACTACATTTTAGATTTTCATTATAAAGTCATGGTTATGTTTGATGGAGATCTATTACATTCTGGGTCTTCACCATCAGGTCCTACACCAGTGCAAGCCATAAAATACGAAAAGTGTTGCACTGGAGGATAATGTTAAGAGGGTGAGCACTCCCACAGGTTAGGTACTCTGAACCTTGGATTCTCGCGGATGTGCCAAACCTAGGCCACATGTTAGTACATCTACCAGCATGGACTCCCCTCTATGACTCAGGCAGTATGTCTTAGCGGAAGAATACAAAATTGGGCCGACATAGAGTCCAAGATTCCCGCCAACTGCAAATATTATCCGTTATCGACATTATTTCGATTTGAATTCAAACCCGATCTTGTTACGGATGTCACGACAGTGAAACCAACCAGTCGCAAGCCTCGTCAGTTGAGTGCAGACAGCCAGTTGGGTCTAAGGACAGCAAAAGTCCTCTGCATAATGTGCTGGATAATATCGAACATGACATGTTATGATGTCCTTCCAAGCTACATCTGAGCTCCAATCATTCAAGGAGTATCATGAAAAGTATGACAAAGTTCAAAGGAGTCAGGCGTGTTCAGTTGTTCTCTGAAAGAATTATGCAGTTTTACCACATAGCAGAGAAAGGCGCATAGACAAACATGATAGCCTCATGTGCCTATGTGCTATGTGATAACAGTGTTTTTCAACAACATATTTTCTTGATGAAGTTTGGTGGCAACTCCATTTATGTGTATGACAAAATTTCTCGTTGACAGTCCGTACTACTCTTTTAAAGTTTTCTACATTTGAGTACTCTAGTAATATGATGTGTTCGAACATGATTAGAGTAAATCTTTCTGGCATATATTCTGTGTGAAAGAAGTGATTAGTGGAAAATTAAAGGAAAATTACTTCAAGAAATGTTACCTTCCGAAGATCGATCTTTCTCCCGACTTCTGAAATAACCAAAGAGTAATGTTCTTGGCAAAATGATGCTGAATCTTTTCACAAGTTTGCATGAGTCTGCTAGAACTCGAACTTGCAAATGCATGATGAAAAGTGGTGATGATAAGTTCTGTCAGGATATTCCCTATTTACAGGGATGAAAACCCATTATGTGGTAGTCTGTTATGCGGCAAGATTTTCGATAAAAAGATCAAATCATCATTAACTATTGCGTGATTTTTTGTTCCTGAGATCGCGGATGACAGTTGACTTAGCATCGATCCAAGTTATTGTGAGAAACGACCGCCACTAATTTCGAAGACGGTTCAGACTTCAAAGGATAGAGTCAAAGCAACGACAGCATGGTAAGTGATCTTATACGTCTAAGCTTTATATGACAAAGTCCTCTCTCATGCTTCTTGTTCAAAGTATTTCAAAACTTGTTCAAGTTTTAAAAACTTTGAAGGGGGTCTTGTAGAAGCATGAAAAAATACAAAACTAAGGCGCGTAGCCTCTATGCGCCTAGATTTGAAGTTTCAAAGATTGAAATAGTTCCTGAAGCTTATGAGTTTTGAAGACTAAGTATTGGTCAAAGAGACGCATGGCTTCAAGAAGGGTCAGAAAGACGCATAGATCATTCTGACACATAACTGTCTTATGGAAAAAGATGACGAACATTGGGCAGTGTGTAGTTCATAGATTCTGAGGAGGATGTCAGTGCTTGCATCATTATCATTATTACTTCTACAGCTGTAATAGTGTCATATGGCTACTTCTAAGATATTGAAGAGATATGATCTGCAGTAAGCAGTTAAATACTATGTGTCTAAGATTATTTGACGCATAATTAATCCATAGCAAAGAAATCGTGTGCTGACATGGCAGTGTTTCATGCAGCACGTATCAAAATACGTGACGAGCTATATGTGATCCTTAAACACGTTCACTCCCCACTAACCCCTAAGGCCATGCGCCTATTCATTTCCATGCGTCTCTGAGACATGAGAGTGTATTTTTTTGTACATACGCGCATAGCTCATCAAATGAAGAAAAACTATAAATATAGGACAGTGTCTTCCTCACACAGGACACGCACAGAGAGACTACGTATGCTACACCTTTACTAAGAACTTCCAGAGAGAGAGCTTTCAGTGATAGAGTTCTTTTTGTTGTCAAGAGTTCATCAACAAACAAGCTTCATCAACTTTTCAATCAGATCGTCAACGGAGTAAAGAAGTCGAAGCAGGCTTAACTTCCATCGCCCTAATCCCCCGATATTATTATACTAGGAATTCTTGTTAAAGATTCTTATTATACACTTTCTTTACAATAATACAAAAGATTCAGTTTTACTGGGACTTTTTGTGTTGAAACACTTACCTCCACATTTGGAGATAAGGCTTAAACTAGAGAACTTGTCAATTCTTTTATAATGAACATGTCATAGTCTATTGTGCCACAACTCAAGAGATTAACCAGAAACTAAAATTATATTAATTCTTTCAGAAGGAGTTACAATTTATAATTTAAACATCACTTCGGTATAAGAAGCCTTCCCCAAGTATGCTCCTTTGTAGGACATCATCATATGACCAGCATTGATATACGGCCTTAAGCCCGCGTTGCACAACCGACTTCCTGAGATCAAGTTTTTGGCAATAACATGTACATGCTTCATGTTCTCCAGGGTAAGAAACTTCCTTGAAGTCAATTTTAGCACCATTGGCCCGATCTCCAGAACTTCAGCTTGAGATTTGTTCGCCATCGAGACCTTCTCAAAAGTAGGTTCGTAAGTGGTGAACAACTTCTTTGAACACACTTGGCAAGATGCGCCCATGTCCATCCACCAATCAGTGTCTATGCCAGATAACTCAACATTTGCAATCATAGTAACCAAATTAAGCTCACCTTGCTCTTTTTACTTTGATTTGGGCTTGGACCTGCAGTCCTTTTTGAAGTGACCCTTCTTGCCATAGTTGAAACAAGCCCTTTCGATGCTAGACTTAGGCTTGAACGAAGCTGACTTCACCTTCAGATGGTTGAAGTCCTTCTTCTTGTTGATGTAGAAAACCTTATGTTTTTCTTGGAATCTCTGTATTGTACCATTTTTTGTCTTAGCAAACTATTTGGATGAAGTGTTCATCTTAATTTGACCCCTGGATTCATCTTCAATATGAATCCCGTGCAGAAGATCTTCTAAGTGGATCTCTATCTTTTTGCGGTACATGTATATATGTTGTGAACTTGTTCCAACTAGGAGGGAGTTTGGAGATAACGGCTCTCACCATGAACTTATCTTCTTGCTTCATATATATCTTTCGCCTCAAGATTTTGCTGTAACTTCAATAATTCTTTGACTTGAGGCAGTACTGTTTTCTAATATTTAAATTACATCTTGAAGAACATGTTGACGAGATGTATTTTTGACATCTTTTCATCATCTGTTTACTGTTTCTCAAGAGACTTCTAGACGTCTCTTGTAAATTCCTTGTTGCAAGACTCTACCATGAAATCATCAATGGAGTTGAGAATCAACAACTTGCACAAGTTATCATTCCTCCATTTCTGTTGCAAGATGATGGTGTCTACCAACTTTTGTGCACCATCCATTTCTGGTAGAGTGGGTTCTGGATCTGTCAACACATACTCAACGTTAACGAGTTGAAGATTCATAGATAACTTCCTCTTCCACATGTTGTAGTACTCTTTGTCAAACTTCTCAAGTTTTAAAACTTGTATCGAGAAGACTTACACGATTTTCCATCTTTGTTGTTTTGATCTTGCTTTGAGATTGTTATTGCGAAATGTTACAAAGATCATACAAAGTACCTGAAAAGTGAAGTTTACAAACTGACTTCTGAAACCAGAAAGCTAGCAACTACAAGTTGTTGTAAACAGAAAGAAATAAAACTTTTACAAACGTAGTTGCTACAACGAACAAAAACATAATCTTGATAAAGACAAAAGCTCGTTGGGGTGATGAAGATCATTGTTGCTCAAAACAAGATTTGACCTTTTTTGTCGATATGCTCCCAGTAACCAACAAGTTCGAAGAAGAACTTTATGGAACACTCCATGTCACCCTTGGTTTGAATCTTGAACTGGACGAACAGACATCACTTCATGGATCTCTTTTAGTTGTTGCCAACTCTCCTCCCGTCGCAGTATATTTTCGCTCTTTCTCTCTGAAGAGAAGAGAAGAGAATATATATAGGGGAGGCACAATCCAAACCCTATCCAGCTGTCATCTACCAAATCCGGAGGTAATTCCCGCGATTAAGGGAAGGTTACTAACATTATCTCCAAATTCCAAAAGATAAAGGACGGTTACAATAGAAAATTCACTCAAACAGTCGTCCAGTGCAACTTTTCGCGCAAACACATTCCCACGCTGCACCACTCGCACGGAAGCCTGCGCTTGCGCAATCTAGTGCATAAGCCCACACTGCGCCACTCGCGCACAAGCTTGCACCCGCGTAATCTAGTGCGGAAGCCCACGCTGGCCCTTCGTCCGAGTCCAAGTTGCTAAGCCCCTTCGGGGCTTGACTCCCAAGGTAAATCCCAAAGAATTGAGTGACAAAAAATATATATTTCTTAGGTGTCTTGATCATTGCTCTCCAGAAAAATATCCCACCATGCCAACCACTTGAACTACCACTCCCCATATGCACAAGTCAAGAAAAGAATCCTATATCAACAGTTAGGTTTGTTTTCAGACCCCATACAGAAGACGGGCCCAGTTTTATGCCAACTATATGCATAGCCAACATTCGGCGGGCCTGGCCCACTCAGCGAAATAGAGCTTGTCCTCAAATTGGTAGGGTTTAGATCCACATAAATAGTACCAAGGTTAGGTCCAACGCAAAAATTTATAGCTAAGAACATGAATTATAGCACTTTAGTCTAACTAGTCAGATTCAATATGGATCTGACCAGGCAGCGCACTTTCTACAAAACCAAACCCGAAAGGGCTGAAACGCGTCCAAAACCTGGGAGACAAAAATAACAAGGTCCCAGACTACAGACCTGATCGCTAGTTTAGAACAAAGCATGAGATTATCCAAAGTACCAGCGACATTAAAACAAGAGTCGGTATGATTTTATACTTGTGCAATCTACTCCACATCATTGAATGAAAGCTTTAATAAGAAGAATAACTGGATTTGAAATCAAAACCAAACTTGTCAACAATGTACCTGTAACATATTACATATTCAAGAATGAATGGAAAATCTCAAACTTTGAAAGCTCACTGAACACTATAGATTCTGTGTTTGTTTTGTGGTCCAAGTTACAATTTGCAATCCTGCTCGTAACTTTGGCTTAAGTTTTGCTTCTCTGTCCCCTTTAGCACAACACTTAAATCACTAGGAGATTTTACAACAAATTTTTCATGGAGTAAAACAAGAAATCCGCCTTTTCTCATTAGTTTAGGATGGGAAAAAAATTTACATTGCTTTCTAGGTACAAGTGACCTCATAACCATTGGACGCATTTGAGATCTGTCTTCAATTTGATGGATCGGCCTCCATGAAGCATAGAACAAGAACATGAGATGAACCTATAAAAAAATCATGCTGAAGCGTAAGTTATCTTTGTATATTGTAGTTTAGCTTCCTTCTTCATCCATGGCATAAACAGGGATCTGCCAGATCTTGGTGTTTTTCTTCGAGTCATCTGAAAGGCTAAGATCACTGTCGTCTTCCTTAAATGTCTTCACAAAGGTTTTTGCACCAAACAAAATTAATCTTTCGACCATGAACAGCTGGTAATTGTTCTCAATCACGGGGTCCAGAATGCTACTATAGTTCGATGCGTATGCCAGCTTATACCTGTAAAGTTGAGCATAAATTAATCACCAGGACTAAACTTGACTGTGAACAACAACAGTAATAACCAAGTCCTCCCAAATTTCTATGATCTACTACATCAATTCTTCTTCTGTTCAGCTCTGCTTAGGATTATGCAATCTAAATATGGCACTACTAGTAGTGTAGTATTGAGAAGGGAATAGGATCACAAAATAGGTCTATGAGGGAAAGATTACTAGAAATTTGAGAAAGTAGCAACAAACTATCAACCTTGAAACAATAAAACAAAGAGAAAAAATCAGATGAACTAATGGAGAGTCCAACTTTTATGGCTACAAGAACTTCAATCAAAATAGGTGTTGGTTATATCACTGTTAATAGTGAGAGTTAAGAACCTGCTCAAAACCAAACTTACTCTGAAGATTTTGTTACAATAAATCATCCACTAAATGAGGTAAAAAATGGATACATTCATGAAATCAAAGAACTCTAATAGGACATAAATAAAACATGACTGTCACATGAACTTGACATAAGATTGACCCAAAGAAGGTAGGTAGGTAGGTAGGTAGGTATATGCGCAATATTTCTATTACTAATAAAAGGTTATTCAAATCATTTGTTAGAGTCCATAAAATAAAAGGTTATTCAAAGAAGGTAGGCTAGGTGTGGAAGCTTCACATTTTTCCATAACAAGCTTGCATAAGTAATAAATCAACGTTAATGACATGATAATTTCACAAATTTCAACAGATTAACAATTACAACCTGTCCCACCTTCCCCTTTGTACTTAGATAAATGGATTCCTAAAAATATCTCATTACATCACCAGGTCATTGGCATAGCAGAGGGACGGGGATAGATGACGCCTAGAAATCTCTACGAGAGAACTCTAAATAACAAAATCTCTTATAAAAATAATTCAATGTCATTACAAGATGTTTAAGCACTTATTTTATCGCCTTCATACACACTAGTCCTAAATTAAGGCATATACTAATCAAGACAAATTATAATCCTATAATAAATAAATAGAGCTAATACTAAATACAATTAAATCTTATTCTTAATAAAGAAAACCTAACAAATCTTGTAAAACAAATCCGAATTAATCCTATATAATCTACGAAAAACTTTCTTAAATCTCTCTTAATAATCCCTACATCATTCTCCTCTTTTACAAAAGAGAACTCGAGCCCGAGTTCAAAAGTGATGTTTGAAACTTCCCTTCCAAAGGAAAAAGTACTTTGAGTAGAGATTCAATTTTGATGTTCCTTCGCATCTTGATCTCCATGGGCTCTTCGAACTCGATCCTAAGCCAACTGATATTCTCCCTGACCTTGATCTTTGGACGATTTTTTGAATTCTTGAGATGTACATAGAATAATCAAGTTTGTGTGGTCTTGGACACTATTAATTAGTGCAATTGATTCGTCGTATCATCTGCAAAGATCCCTTGGAATTCTTCAAATAGTAGCTGCTTTGTTGCGACCTCCCTTGGTGATATTCATCTTCCTTTACCAACACATCTTGTGTTTCTTCAATATCATCTTGGACTTCTAAAATACCAATAACCAAAATTTCTTGATCTACAACATCTTCTACCAGAATGTTTTGTCCGACTTTTGATTTTTCTGCTTTAAGGTCTTCAATTTCAACTTCTTGTGGGATCCTTTTGGTTATTTTCATATCTTGTTTTCCCTTAATATTAGGTGGCAGTCTCTGAATCTCTCGAAATCTTTATTGTTTGTATAGCCGTAATTGTCAAATTCCCCTTCCTCGGCCCCCAAATTTCTCTTGAGTTTCATGATATTCTTCAAACTCTTCTTCTTCAATATATATTCATCCAATGGATCGTAGGATCATAGTGATACCTTGAAGTATATCTAGCGCTTGTTTGTTCATATCGAGGAAGATGGTAATGTTGTCATGGTTGTGGACGATGACATGGAAGATAACCAGAAGGTGGTGGTGGTAGATGGTGGTGTGGAGGATAACGAGAAGTGGTGATAGATGATGGCAGGGAAAATAACAAGAAGGTAGTTGTTACTCGTAACAGTCGAGAGGAATATTATGAACATGATTGGCACGGGGCATATCTTGGTAATGGTGAACCCCTTTGATCCTCAAGACAACAAGTATCTCTTTAATCTCGGCACAAGTTTGCTCCATATGGTAAAAATCTTGCTCCAAATGATCACCTTGCTGGGTGCGAGTACCGGCGAGGTTGTGTCTAGTTTCGTCGGTGGCCATCAGGTTGGAGGCTCTGATACCAACTAGCTGAGGGATGGGGGATAGGTATCGTTCTATCGGACTGCACGAAGAACGTCAAAAAATCTCTATGAGAGAACTCAAGAGAACAAATCTCTTATAAATAAACTTTCATAAAAATAACTCAATGTCATTACAAGATGTTTAGGCCCTTTTTATAGCCTTTAGACATCCTATTCCTACTAAATTAAGACATATCCAAATTAAGACAAATCTTAATCCTAATAAATAAATAGAACTAATCCTAAATACAATCAAATCTTATTTCCTAATAAAGAAACCTAATAAATCTCCTAACAAATCTTTTAAAATAAATCCCAAGTAATCCTGTATAATCTAATAAAAACTTTCCTAAAATCTCTCTTAATAATCCCTACATCTGTCATTTAGACTCCTTCATTCTCTAGAGAAACATGGAGGACTATTCCTTGGATGCATGAAAAAGAGTAGGGCTACTTATCCACCAATTATTCTTCAAGGTTTTATTGCAGACCCTCTCAAGCTTGTTGCTACCTTGACTAAGAATTTACAACGTATAAAGGTTGATTTCGAGTAGACAGTCATTCATAAAAATTGGGCCATTCTTTTGTAAATGTTTCTCAATATTGTGCATGGTCTACAACCAATGCCATTCCAATGGGAAAAGGTGATGATGGTAAGATTCAATCTTCAATTGTAGTAGATTACGTGAATCATGCATTGAAGCAAATTACAGGTAAAGAAACGAAAATAACAAAAAGTGGCTTGCATCTATCCTATATCACCGTGTTTCATACGCTACCATGGTCAGTATACACTAGTGGTAGATCAACTTTTGTGACAGCTTGAACACAAAATATTGTCTTTCTTCCTTTCTTCATCAATATCAAATAAACTAAGGGTACAATGGGATGCACATGTAAATAACCTGTAAAATTTTCTAATTTTTTATAAAAGAAATCTCACAATCTTTTAACTTAACTGTTTGGATGGATATCCTAAACCTTAAAATCCAAGACATGATTTTGAGAATTCTACTCTTAATAGCAACTTTCATTATTTATTCTTGTTGTCTATAATTTTATTTCCTTTGTTAACTCCACAGAATCTATAACCAGTGTTCTAAATGGCAGCCGTCTAGCCCGCCTAGGCGGTAGGCGGTCTCTCTCCGCACCGCTTTTCGGTAGGCGGTGGAGTAGGTGGCCAACGGAGGTTGACGACATAGGCGGAGGTGAGGCGGCGGAGGCGGGCGCCTAGGCGGAGCAATACTGAACAAGATATTTTGGCCAAAAATATTTTGTAAGCATTATGGGCCTATGGTTCACTTTTACGAAACTAAAACTTTATAAATCTTCGTTCTACAACTTAGTTATCATGGAACACCATTAAAATATGCATACTATGCAAAAAACAGTGGAAAAATAGTAAAAAAATGTTCAAAATGTATCGACCGCCTAGACGGCGCCTAGGCGGTAGGCAGACTCTCTCTCCGCCGCACACCCACCTACCGCCGTTTAGAACCTTGTCTATAACCAAACAGTTTATAGCAGAATTTAGCAAAATCTTAGCATTGATTCTATAGATGATATGCAACTCAAACTCAGCATACTTAGACATGGAATCTCAAATTTCAAACACTAATGTTTCTAATATGGTAATACCATATATATATAGCCAGTCTAAAAGAGTCAAACCTGGTAGAAAGAGGTGAAAAGAAGCCTGGTTTCCTCTCATTTGAAGCTATGAAAAGTGTACGTCCTGGTGGGATCCACTTCGCGATTCTTCTTTGAATAAACTCAGGACGAGTATCCCTGTCAAGATGTGGATGAAGACTCCGAGCAACTCCATGTCTGTCTTTTCTAGTCTTTATCTTGTCCCCTCGACGCACATGAATAGCATCATAATCACCAAGAAGCCCCTTAATCTGGCAAAGTAAACAAATTTATAGCATCAAGAAATGACACTCAAAAGAATGTACATACTTTAAAGAAATTTTATAAGTTACTCAGCATCACACATGAAAATTTATCAGTTATGCACATTTATTGTCTCATCATGTTGGGCTGGGTTAGGAGCACGACTTTCATCCGAAAGGCTCCACATGCAGGTGATGTATTCCTAGACAAGGAAACTGCCAACAGAGAGCAGCTTGTAATAAAACCTAGAAGGTGAACCTGCCAGTAGTTATGTACCTTCCTAAATGGACATGTAGCCTTAATGTAAGCAACTAGGAGTAACCCTTGGGTTTTAGCTATATGGCTCCTTTTGTTCACAAAACAAACTCTAGCCAAAACATAGATATATTATCGTTTTTTTTTAAGTCAAACATATTTATAGCCACATCGGATGAATTTGGCCTTGATGACAGAAGCTAGACCCATTGCACTTCTCCTCTGGCCAAAGAAATTGACTAATTATAACTCAAATCGCCGTGATTCATTTTAATATTGAGCAAGCAAACAGAAACACCATCTAAACTTCTCAAGGTTCTACATTCAAATAAGACGAGCATTATGTCCAGTGGCAGAACCATACTATGTTTAGAGGAGGGGAGGGGGTACCCCCCACACCACATCTAAACTTCTCAAGGTCCTAAACATTTTATTTATGTTGTAATGGTTTAATTGTATAAAGTGAATTTAATAACTTTTTGAAACTTATACGAAATTTTTGATATTTGGTCATTGTTCTTTAATAATCTTTATATTATAAGTGTTGTATGAGAATTATTTTTTGGGTTATTTAGAAATAGGGTCTCAAATAATAGTTGATATTAGAGTTTGGGTCTCCAAATTGTCCAACGTTAGTGTTTGGGTCTCCAAATCATTGTTCACGTACGCTAGTGAACAGGGATTTGGATACCCAAACACTAACATTGGAGAATTTGGAGACCCAAACTCTAATATCAACTATTATGTGAGACCCTATTACTAAATATCCCTTTATTTTTTTCACTATATAAGGCAAGTTTGGATTGTAGCTATGTTTTATCTCATTTGTTTAAAGGTCCATTTCTGAAAACTCGTTACTTGGTGTTTCAAAGTCATCCATTTGAGCCCGGAAATGAATGACAATTTTAAGAAAATGTTCATCCGGAATGGAAACCATTTGGCTCGCAACTTGCATTCGGCACCAAATGAAGTCTCGGATGAAATGTAACTCCAATCCAAACTGGCACTTAGTCTCTAGCCCCTAGAATTTTTGGTAGCTGGTTTCAGCATTGTTTATGTCAAACTCCATAGTCTTGACGTTGTTGAGAGTAACAGAAAAGGAAAGGGCCCTGCTTCGACTTGTAACTTGCACTTCTCTTTGTTTGCAACAACCAGTTGAATGGAAGAAAAGAATTTTAAGTAGCCGGTCCGAAAAGTTTGGGATAAGGCTTTGTTGTTGTGGTGCATTGTTAAAGAGTTGTTATTGTTGACAGTTTGACTGATCCGCCTTGGTGGGTGGCCTTGGTGTGTGGTTAAACGGTTTGATAAATTCAACATGGCCACTATAAATTGGGTTATTATTCCGAACAATTACGTACGCCCCCGTCTAACTTTTTGAAACCTAGTAAAACCCATGTAGACAAGTTTCAATGGTGCAACCCCCTCCACGTAATTTAAAAAAGAAGCAGCAATACAACATTTACTAAACACGCGTATGCGTACACACAATCAAAAAATATTGGGTGACAGCTTTGCACTCCCCATTAAAGAAATTATTTATTTGAAATAAAAGTCACAGTGATGTTAACATTTATACAAACTTTTAGAAATATAGCTAATATTCACGTTTGTTATAACCATTAGCCATTATAAAATGAATGCTACGTTATGCTGCAATGATGACAATAATGAGAGCATTTAATGGAAATATTTTAAATATATTCTTGTCATTTTCCCTTCTTACTTCGCTCGCCTAACATTGTAATGATGGTAAATGATTCATTGAGATGTCGCTATCACATGTTTTGCGAGGCATATATCTTTCCCGAAAATGCACCGTGGTGTTTACACCACCAACATATATATGATAATATAAAAATGTATTCTCTGTTTGGTTGACAAATTCGTCTTTATCTCGATCCTTTCAAAAGGCAAAGGCGAGATATATCAAAGTGACACGAGCAACAGTGAGGTGATAGATAGGAAGGTAAAGCAAGGGCCGCGTGTGGAAGGAAGGCACCCGAAGGAAGAATTTGTTTACATATAGAATCACATGCATAACCAAAGAAAACCGCATCTAAAAATGGTTGTTCTCGAGATCCCTTGACCCACTACCGAATAGTTCGCTGAGAAGGCAAGGCCTCTAGAACGCATTGAAATAGCTTTTTGGAAGCATGCAAAAGACATGTATTATTATTCGCATTTCCACTTCAACAAACAGCCTTTGTAACGACCTTCTATAGATTTGTACTCTAGAATGTTCTTTTTCCATTGACCATGGAAAACATAACTTGTTTTATAACCATCTATCAACAACCGAAACCATTTAACTTTCTTTTTTCCTAAAAAGATCTTAAGAACTCGACATCAAATGCAATGATGTTGATATTAACTAAATACACGGCAAGGATCCTACATGTGATGTAACCAATTAAGTTTTGTAACCATTTTCCTTTGGAACATTAATTGGCAGGTGACTGCAATTAATGCTAGGAATTCATGTACTTGTCATGTTGATTTTGCATGAAACATGGAAAACAAAATTACTTTGTAATGATCTACTTATAATAGTAACCATATTATTTATAATAAAAAAATCTTACAAAATTAGTTGTGTGACGAATCATCATTACTTTTATTTTCCCTGAAATCTCAAGCTAATTTCTTGATAATTTCCATATTTTCCCTCCAAAAAACAATCTCCTCTATTAGGATCATAAATGTCCATTATATGTACTGGATGGCTACATATGGAAATAGATGGCTACAATATGTGAATGTTTGACTACAAATTAATTCTTATGGATACAGTTTGGTACCGATGACTACAATCACTATAAGTGGTTACGTTGTTTTGGCTTTTTGTCATGGAGGAATCACTTATTGTTATGTTTCGATGTTACGGCCTATCAGGGACAATATATGCATGTTCAAACCTTCCTGGTTACATGTATTTAGTAAACGTTGTATTCCTTTTTTTAACAAAAATCAAGTGGAGGGCTAGACAATTGAGATTTATCAACATGGGATTTTACAATGTTTCAAAAAGTTGGGTCGTACAAAATTTCCCCTTTTTATTTCTTTATTCTTCTATTTACTCCTCTTCTTCGTAAGTTCTAGATTGTATATGATATCAAAGTCATCTTGGTCTAGAAGAATACTACATCTTCTTCCCTTTTATCCTTCATTATATTATCTATTATTTTATATATCACCAAGTGGTGCTGAAAGTTTTGAGTTTTACTTCATCTTTATTTGTGGATTTCATGACCATCGGAATGTTTGGTTCTCAAGTTTGGCAGTTTGATGATCCTCGTAATGAGATCATAATCTACAACAATCTCAGTTTTGATTGGATCTGTTTTTGGTTGATAGACAACTAAGACAAGGAACCAGTAACATTTAGAGAAATTTTGAGTTACCCCCCACTTTGATTACCCAAATTAAGGGTGCACCCCACAGTTTTGCATTAATGAAGAAATGCCCCCACTTTGGACGGAAACCGTCTAGGGCTAACGGTCAAAAGCTTTGACCCAAAAAATTTGACGAAAATACCCTTCTTCCCTGTGTGTTGTCTCCCTCCTCCACCCCACCGCCACTGCCACATCATACCTTGCTGCGCTCGCCGCAGCCGCCGAGTCCACGCGTCGACTTGGTGAGCTCCGACAGCCACCCGCGGCCAGCAAGGCGACGCCGACGCTGACCTCCCAGAACCGCCATGGTCGTCTCGACGAGCCTCCGACGCTGGATCCCTCTAGATCCAGACCGCGCCTCTGCCCCCACCACTGGGTGGCGCTCCTCCTTCGACTAAGCCTCGCTCCGTCACCCTTTCCGGCGCAATCAACCCAGTACCTCCGCCTTCCGCCGAGTTGGCTCTGCGAGCAGCCGAACACCGGCCAACACCCCAGCTCGACCCCGCCGCCTCGGTTCGTCCGTCGACGACCAGATCTGGATACTCCATCCAGATCAACAGCAAGATCCGCCGCCTGGGTGGTGCCGCCTTCTTCCTCCCGTCGCCGAGCTGTCCGGTGCCCTCCGCGTGACCCCACCGTGCGTCGCGCCCGGCCTCGCAAAGACCGCCTCCGACGAGCGCCAGCGGCTTGCCCCGTGCTCCGCCCCTTGAACCGGGCACCGGTCCCAACCATCGTACGCCGCCCCGAGCAAATCCGCCCGACCTCCGCAGATCTGGACGCCGCCCACCGCTCCGGGCTGTCCCCTCTCCCAGATCGGCCGCCCGCCGAGGCGCGCCCCAAGCGTCGGTCGCCGCCGCTGCTCCCAGCTCCGCCTCCGCCGCACGCGTTGGGAACACCCTTCCCCTCTCCTCGGTGAGCCCTCTTCCGCTCTCTCCTCTTCCTCTTTCCCTCTCTGACGAGGGTATTTTCGTCAAATTTTTTGGGTCAAAGCTTTTGACCGTTAGCCCTAGACGGTTTCCGTCCAAAGTGGGGGCATTTCTTCATTAATGCAAAACTGTGGGGTGCATCCTTAATTTGGGTAATCAAAGTGGGGGGTAACTCAAAATTTCTCTAACATTTATGC
Source organism: Iris pallida (assembly GCA_029216955.1). Taxonomy (NCBI): domain Eukaryota; kingdom Viridiplantae; phylum Streptophyta; class Magnoliopsida; order Asparagales; family Iridaceae; genus Iris; species Iris pallida. The sequence continues at coordinate 6,337,853 of JANAVB010005798.1, forward strand.
TTTTGTTGGGTACTTATTATGGGTTCTTTCTTCTGCAATAAATAAAGTTTGTATGGTTGGTCCTCCCAGGTTTTTAAATTGGGCCCTCCCCCTTCCCAAGGAATGATTGTAAACTGTCCTCTTCTGCCTATTAAACATGGGCTACCTTTCACAGAAAATCACCCTACCTTGGCATGCCCTCTTTGAGATATCGGGTTTTCCTGTTCCTGTATTCTCAAACTCAATGGAGACTTAGTTTTTTAGTGGTATTCTTCAGCAAAGTTTCTCATTGAGTTAGGGCCATATGTGAGGCTTATGTCTGCAGATTTATTCCTACAGTTTCCACTAAGCTCAGTAATGGAAAATTGTAGACAGATTTTGTTGGCATGCCCAGCAAATTTTCCGATCAACCAACTTTAACGAATGCTTCCTTGAGGTGAAGATTGCCCTCAAGCTCTCCTATGGTTTCCACCAATCTGGAACCAAGCTCTCCTTTGAATAGATTGAAACAGAACACCAAATTGGTGTGTGTGCGTATGGTGGTGGTACGGGTGGGGGTGTGGAAATCAAATCTAATATGAGTATATGACTAAAACTAGTTTCAACTCAAAGTAGCCCTCTAGTGAGTTGTTTGGACTTCAATTGAAGCTCAATAAACTACATATTCTGCAATAATAATTAACGTCAATGATCTCCATCAATAATGTCACTCAAATACCTTCACATTTTCGCTTTAAGACAATGCTCTTACTTTATCTTCTATGTTACTGGAATTATCTAATTCCAATTAAATATCAAGAAATCGGAACTGAGCCAATCATGTCAGGAGCAAGCATGTAGATATAGAGCATCTATTCTTCATATTCAACAAAGTAAACATATATTTATGGGTAAATTACAGGAAACCCCTCTAACCTTTCCATTTTTCAATTTCCCGGCTATCATAATATTTTTCCTAGACTTCCACAATGATGTCTATTTTCTACCTAAACCGTTAGTTTATGTGAAATAACCATAATACCCCTGGCTTGAATTTTTGAAAATAAAAATATACCCTTAATAAAAAAAAACAGTTTCTTCAACAACCTTGTTGACCACCTGCAGGATGGAAACAAATACTGCCCCCAGCCAGGGTCAACGGCAGCAATCTCTGCTGCCACTGCATGGGGAGGGGGCACGAGTGGGAGGAGAGAGAGACTAAGAGGGTGTGGGGAGGGGTTGGGTACGGTGCAAGGCTGAGGACGGGGATGGACTGGCCGGCACGGTGGCTAACCAGACAGGAGAGGGATGAGGGTGGCGTTTTCCTTATTTTATTTAAAAAGTTTAAATTGGTTTTGATATTACTTTAACTCATACCACATTAACGGGTGATTTTTGGTCATTCTGGGTCAAAAACTAACAGTTATAATAAACAATAGACAGTTGGGGGTGTCCGCAACAAAAATAAAATAAATAAAAACACTAACGGTTGTGGTAATCTAAGAAAACTGTAAAGCTTGGGGTTAAGGGGGGTTCATGTAATTTACCTATCTTTATCTATGATTTAAGATAGAATCAAGATATGTGAAATAAATATACACTTGAATACAGAACTTTGTATAGATAGGGCGTCTTTTAATACCTTACAAATGTCAATTCTAATTTTTAAAGACAGGATCTAACTGCTAGTTAAGCCCAAATAAGTGAAAATGGAACCATATTATCTTTGAAATCCTTTTTCCAATTAGAACTAAAGGATCAGGAGATAAAAATGTCCATTTATTAAATCAAGACATAGGCTAATGAAGATAAGCAGATGCTTCCTATGATATTTACGGGTTTGATAATTATGGTCCCTAGCTTTGCCATCTGAATTGGAACAACATATTAAGTCAGACATGCATGATATGCATTTTCTGAAGTGACAGGTGACAGACCAAACAGAGCTAAGGATCTTTTTTGTTCATGAAAGTTAGCCAAGAACATGGTAAGAATCTCTTGTTTGGTATGCAGTAGGAGTTGGGGCGGGAGGGACAAAAATTTAACCTACATGGGTTTGTCCAAATAACACATAGACCTAAGTTCTCCAAGTTCCTTAGCTACTTCCAAGCCAAAAGTGGAGGGACTTGGAGAAATTAATTGTAGAGAGAGCGAACAGTGGGTTCCAACATCCCAAAAACTATAGTTCTTTTAATTCCAAGCTCCCAACCAAACATAAAAATTCAAGAGGGGGAACATGATATTGGAAAGGTAGGCTATTGTATCCACCATATAGTTTCTTGGTTGGCTTCCTCCAAGTTGCCTCAACTTCTATACAGTCCCTAAGTGTTATTTGGGTTATAGTTAGCCAGTACCTTGTATCTGGTAGTTTCCACAGTGAGTTAACAAGAAAACAAAATAGAAATGGAAATGCCAGCTAAATGACTTTCACGAGTATGAAAATAGTTGAATAATATGATAAAATTGTCATTTTAAAAGCTCAAGTAGAAAGAGAGTCTCATAAGATGTTTCTGTAACAGAATTTTTTTGTGGTGATATCACATCCAATCATCAAAAAAACTTAACCAATTGACATCCTGCAAAAGGACAAGATCAATCACACTCAAACCCATTGAAAATTCATAGTTACTGAAGTTATCAATACTTTGTGATGGAAACATCAATTAGGTTTTGCACATTCCAATTCTTTCTGGTCTGGCGTAAAAGATTATTTCAGAGAACCAAACCTTATCAGCTGCCCCTCTTAGTTTGCTGGCTGCCATTGTAGGAAGAAATGAATATGGTAACATAATAGAACTATGGTTCTTTCGATCCTTGCACTCCATAAACCTGGATGGTATTCATGATCAAGACTAGCGCTTGAAGTTTCAAACATCACCTAGAAAAATTATTCATTGTGACATTTTGAACTAAAAGTTGAAATTGCACAAAGAAACAAATAGGTTGCCCTAAACCACATGATTAATACTTTACCAGGAAAGAGGACTTGCAGTGCGGTTTATTAGTAAAACATTTGAGTAGAGGCTATTCACTTTGAGATAATTCCTGCTAGTTCCTTCAACATGGGCAATCCCCCGCTCTCCTAACTTCAAGCTTGTCGAGAATACTCGATGCCACGTCTTTGAATTGTCCAGAATAACTGGTACAGTGTTGAAAATAAGGCCCAAATCATACAAAGAGTCCATCGCACAAGAACTTGCTGCCCATCTACAATATTTGAAAGATCGCTAAGTTGCAACAATTTTCATAAGCTAACACTTTCTGTTAGAAGAGAAAGAAAGATGTAAAGTTACGATTGAACCTTGTACAAACTTACTTGAATGTAATAGCATCCGCTCAACCATCAGACTAAACCAATATGCAATTACTTCACATTAGACTTTTGCCAAGGTAACTTCATACTTGATGACTCTTTTAACAGGCAGTATATATACATACTTGATGTTAGCCCATTGGTCATGGTCGAACCGATTTTGATAATCGTCTAAACTTGGACTTGATATACGGGCTACTCGCAACGGACTACGACAACCAGTACTGCTACCGTTCAAGGTTTGCTCAGTCGTCGCGTCTGTATTTATTTTCCATTCTTAAATGTATTTTACACAATTTTATTGAGTTTAGGAGAAATGTAAACTGCGTCGTACTGGCAAATAGGCTTAACCCAAAATATTTTTCAAACTACTGAGTCTTATTTACAAATGAACTTATTTTTAAGACAGCCCAGAACCTATATTTGAAAAACGGCCCAAAAAGTCCAAAACCAATTCTAAACCTTTATTCTGACCTAAATAGGAATACCATAGTTCGAACAAAGTTCGACCCGAACTCGGATACCTGAAGTAGTAAACCCTATAAACCTGTTCTTCTTGCATACTCGGATGCAATGGTCGCATTTTCGAACGTTTGGCATCCGAATTCGGCCAAAACTCGGTTTTCAAAAATCCTATAAATAGAGAAGAGTTTTTCATTTTAATTCACTCATTCACTTTCTATCTTCTCTTCTATAAGCTTCCTCAGCTATTCAAAGCTTTCATTTTCAAATCTCAAACTTGTTTTACCACCTCTAGTCTACTTGTCAGTACGGTACGGTCTAGAAGTTTCAGAGAGTTGTAATCAGAGGCTTAATCAAGAAGTTCACACTTCACAATTGAAGTTGGTCGAGCATTTAGGATTAAAGCTCAGTGTTGTAAGAAGTCGACAAGCACTTCGGATAAAAGCTTGCGTTTCCAATAGTGGATTTCAACTTGGAGCAAGAGTCCTCCGGCCTGGATTAGTCCTCACAAGAGGGAGACTAGGATATATCGATGTGTTTGCGTTTGCTCTTTCTCTTATTTACTGCTTTTACATAACTGTAACATAGTCACTGTGACATGATAGTGATATAGTAGTGATTTTGTTTTAATTGCTAATATTCCGCTGCACACTCTATTCACCCCCCCCCCTCTAGAGTATATATTGCATAATATATCGGTCCTACAATTGGTATCAGAGCGGGTTAATTGATAAGTATATATTTACTATTTAATCGCTTCTGTCATTTACTTGCATATACTCTCTAGAGACACTATCACATGCCTAATACACGTGAAGGACAATCCACCAACATACCTTCACTGTTTGATGGAACCAACTACACATACTGGAAAACACGAATAAGCTTCTACTTGAAATCATTAGATTTTGACCTTTGGTCAATTGTTATCGATGGTTACAAAAAGCCAGCACGTATAGTTGTTGATGGTGCACTATTGATAAACCAAGTGACAAGTACACTGATAATGAAAAAACAAGCTAGTCTTGACGCTCGTGCTATTAACGCGTTGTTTTGTACAGTAGACAGGATTGAATTTAACAGGATGTCCACTTGCACAACATATCACGAAGTATGGAAGCTTCTAGAGGTGACTCATAAAGGCATGACTCAAGTCAAAGAATAAAATATCAGTAGATTGACTCAGGAATACGAGACGTTCAAGATGAAGCCAAATAAGACGATTACTCAGATGTTCATCCGTTTTCTTGACATCGTAAATCTGTTGTCTTCCCTCGACAAGGAGTACAACAATCATGAGAAGATTCACAAAGTACTACGGGATCTCACAAAGAACTGAAACCCCAAGGTTACAGCAATCATTGAAGGAAACGACCTCACAACAATGTCACTTGAAACACTCATGGGAAAACCGATGCCTCACGAGCTGGACTTGCAATATTTTGAAGAATCAGCACCCAAGGAGAAATCAATTGCTTTCAAGGCGCAACACAAGAGAATAGTTGAAGAGGCATCTGAAAACGGTGACTCAGATGTTGAAGAGCAAGATCTCTTGGTAAGAAACTTCAAAAAGTTTCTAAAGTTCAATCGTCGAAGCAAGAACCTCAACAACAACAACAATGACGATGAAGAGCAAATATGCTACGGATGCAAAAAAAAGGACACATCAAGAAAGTATGTCCGTCAACATCATCGACCAAGAAGGGTAACAAATATGAAAAGAGTTACACGAAAAAATCAATGTCCAGAAAGTATGCAAATACGAGCATATGACATAAAGTGAAGCCAGCGACTCAGAAGACGACAGTTCTCAAGACGCTGCAAATGTGTGCCTAATGGCATTCGATCAGGCAACCACTAATCCCCTATATGATGATTTTACTTTTGATGAGCTAGGTGATGCCTTTAGTGACCTCCTAGAAGACCATAGAAAACTGCTAGGCAAATACAAGACTTCTAAGAAGGTATTCAAGGAAAACAAACTTGAGATAGAAAGACTGACCCGACTACTAGAAGATGTTAGAGAGAGTCAACCCTCTAGTGAGACTAGTGAGTTAGCTTCTATCAAGTTACAATTACACGAAGCATCACGCACTCTTGAGAAAAAAGCCAAAACCATAGCTCAGCTGCAAGAAGATTATCAAATCGAGAAGAAGAGTATCGATGCGCTGATTAGGAATGATGCCCTAACAACTGATTATAATAGATTATTTGACACTTCCAAAAAATTGAAAATTAGGCTAGAAAAACAGTCGATGTTGACTGTTTCCTCTCCTAACACGTATCACTTAACCAAAAGGAACATTGTCCAACCAAAGACTATCAACCCCAAAAAGTATGACACTCCTAGACATGGTTCTTCAAAACATGCTTTTTATTATAAGTATCCTCTAAAAGCCCCTTGGACTACCAAACAAGTACACAAGACCAACACTTCACCTAACACTCATGCACATACTAGATGTCACTATTGTGGCACCCCTGATCATATCTCTTCTGCATGTGGAGTTAGAAGATTAGTAAATTTGAATATTTGTACTTTGGTACCAAAAACTAACGTGTCAGAACCCTATAAGAAAAGGGTACCAAAGGTTTCATCTACAAATTGTTTTGTAGGTGGAACATCCAACCTATTCTAAAAGCAAGTGGATCCTCAACAGCGGTTGCTCACGGCACATGACCGACGATGCATCCTTGTTTGCAACACTGTCGAAGAAGAAGGATACGTCTCCTACGAAAACAACTTGAAAGGGTACATTATAGATATTGGTAACGTTGGTAAGGCTCCATATCCCGTTATTAAAGATGTATGTCTTGTAACAGAATTAAAGCATAACCTACTCAGCATAAGCCATTTAGCTGACCATGGTTATGATATTAATTTTGTTAAAGACAAATGTACTGTAGTTAATAGCTCAACTGGTAATACTATTTTTGAAGGAATTAGGAAAGATAATATCTATGTTTTTATCTTTTGGAAGATACTAACACTGTAGGTAGATGCCTATACGCCAAAAATGACGAGAGTCAACTGTGGCACATGAGGCTAGGACATGCAAACATGGACCCGATTGCGAAATTATCCACACAAAAATTGGTACAAAGCTTACAAGAGATCGCCTTCAAGAAAGACAGTATGTAGTGACTGTGAAAAGAACAAAGCTACAAAATCAACTTTTAAGTCGATCAACGTTGTAGGTAGTACTCGACCTATACAATTATTACATATGGATCTGTTTAGACCTAGTAGAGTTGCTAGTCTAAATGGTAAGCTATATGCCTTTGTAATTATAGATGATTACTCTAGATACACGTGGATATATTTCCTTGCTCATAAGAATGATGCACTTTCAGAATTTGTCACATTTTGTAAAAAGGTACAAAATAAGAAAGGCTTCATGATCACTCGCATTTGAAGCGATCATGGTGGCAAATTCGAGAATGCTTACTTTGAGCAATTTTGTGACACGAATATTTGCATAAATTTTCGTGTCCTAGGACTCCACAACAAAATAGCGTTGTAGAACGTAAGAACAGAACTCTTAGCGAAATGGCTAGAGTTATGTTAAACCAGTTTAGCCTACCTAAATATTTTTGGACTGAAGTTATCAATACAACTTGCTATGTCTTGAATAGGGTTCTGATTCGACCTAAATCGAAAAAAACTCCCTATGAACTATGGTTTAATATGACCCCTCTGTTTCTTATTTTAAGATTTTTGGTTGCAAATTTTTATTTTGAATATAAAATATAATTTGCACAAATTTGACTCGAAAGTCGATGAAGGTATTTTTCTAGGTTATGCGGCTAAGAGCAAAGGTTACCCGAGTCTTCAACAAAAAATCAATATCAATTGAAGAATCAATCAACGTCACCTTCGATGAGATGAACAGTCAGACGAACAACGATAATGACGATGAGGACTACGGTATACCAAGCAAAGCACCTACCGAAGCGGAACCCGGAACCAGCTACTTGGAGAGTCGGCCAAAGAAGATGAAGTTCATGGCTGACCACCCCAAAGACTTGGTAATAGGTGAGATTACAAAAGGTATAAGTACTCGTTCCTCTACTAGAGATATAGCTTCTAGTATAGCATTTATTTCACAACTAGAGCCTAAAAACATAGAAGCTTGTAGTGATAATTATTGGTTAGATACTATGCAAGAGGAATTGAACCAATTTGAACGGAATCAAGTTTGGGAACTTGTTTCCAAGCCCATTGATCATCAGGTAATTGGCATCTGATGGATATTCCAAAATAAACTTAATGAGAATGGTTTAGTTACACGTAACAAGGCTCGACTCTTAGCTCAAGGATACAACCAAGAGGAAGGTATCGACTACGATGAAACATATGCCCCAGTTGCGCGTTTAGAATCTATTCGCATGTTATGTGCTTTTGCATGTTTTCATAATTTTAAACTGTTTCAAATGAATGTTAAAAGTGTTGTTTTAAATTGTTTTATAAAAGAAAAAGTTTATGTTGCTCAATCCCTCCTGGTTTAACTGATTTCAAAAACCATGAATATGTTTAAGTTGAAGAAAGCCTTATACGGACTGAAACAAGCCCCTCGTGCTTGGTATGACCGCCTAAGCTCTTTTCTACTTGAAAAAAGATTTTTCAAAATGCAAGATTGATACAACACTTTTCATAAAAATTTTGAATAATAATCTTTTAGTAGTACAAATTTATGTTGACGACATTATTTTCGATTCTACTGATGAATCTCTCTGTCAAGATTTTTCCAAGTGTATGCAGAGTGAGTTTGAGATGAGCATGATGGGGGAGTTGAAGTTCATCAACCAAACCACAACTGGGATGTTCATCAACCAAGCCAAGTACACAAAGGATCTGCTAAAGAAGTTCGATCTGGAGTCAACCAAACCTTTTGGAACTTCGATGGCAACTTCAACTAAGCTTGACGTAGATGAACAAGGTAAACCAGTCGACACACGTAAGTATCGAAGTATGATCAGTAGTTTATTGTATCTAACAGCTAGTCGTCCTGATATAATGTTTAGTGTTTGCTTATGTGCATGATTCCAAACTAACCCTAAGGAATCACACATGCGCACTGTTAAGCGTATCTTCTGATACCTTAAGAGCACTTCTTCTGTCGGCTTGTGGTATCCTAAAACTACGTTCTTTGACCTAACCGGTTATTCGGATACTGATTTTGCTGGATACAAAGTAGATACAAAAAGTACTAGCGGCACGTATCATTTCCTAGGCAAAGCTTTATAGTCTCTTGGTTTAGCAAAAAGCAAAATTATGTTGCATTATCAACTACAGAGGCCGAGTATATCGCCGCAGGACGTTGTTGTGCACAAATTTTGTGGATGAAGCAAACCCTAGAAGACTACAACTTGCAATATTCACACATTCCCATATTCTGTGATAATACTAACACGATCAATTTGACTAAGAATCATGTATGTCACTCACACACGAAGCATATTGAGATACATCACTTTCTTAGAGATCATCAATTAAATGGAGACATTAATTTAAAATATGTTGACACAGAACATCAACTAGCTGATATCTTTACTAAACCTTTGGCAGAAGATAGGTTCAACTATTTACGTCGAGAATTAAGAATTTTAGATATCAATAATATTAATTAACTTTATTTATTGAATTAATCCCAATACGTAACGATTGTTTTAGAGACAAGCCTGCAAAGGATCTGTCTGTCACCAAGGCGATAAGAGCTTTGGTTAAGTTGCAGCAGACCCAGTGGACCCCACTTCTCCTATTTATCATCTTCTTCCGTCTTCCACGAACAGCAGCGAACAAACCCACCAAAATCCTAACCCTAATTCAATTCTCTCCCAATCTACTTGGTATTTCAACTCCAAACTTCGGATTCGGGATCTCGGGTTCGTTCTCCACAGCATACTCAATTTCTGGAAGGTATAATCCCTATGTTTTTTCCGTCCTCAATTTCAATTGTTAGATACTTTACTTTCCAATGGCCCCTAAGCTCTTTAGGAAGAAAATGAAGAGTGATGAAGGATCCTCATCCTCTCAACAGCCTTCCCTTTTCTCTCCGGTCCAACCGGACGACGGTTTATTTTGCGGATTCTCTTTTGCGACGCTAGACCAATCCAAAGAGTAGTTTAGTGATTTTTATGACTGCATCGTCTGTGCTGGAGCCCCGATTAATTTCAATATCTTTTCGGAGCTTTTCAGCTTCTACAACTCAATGACTTAGTAGTAATATCGTTTCCTATCGCTCACAATGCTATTAGGCTATTTTACTGCAACATGACTTATGACTCTGGAGTTATCTCTTTCCATGTCGGGGAAATAGATATTAAATTTGACGCGAAAGACTTAGCGGCGATCCTTCGAGTACCCAACGAAGGGGAAGTGCTAACCAACCTCTCCAAATTTAGTTTTCCTCCTGACATGTCTTTGAACACTTTCAAAGCCTCTATCTGCCATCCGGACCTTGTCATGTTAGCAAACTTAAAGCTAAACACTTGGATTTATATTTCTATAACCTCTACAGAATCATCTTCTCTGCTATCCTTTCGAAGTAGACTTCCACAGATGATATCACCGCTCTTGAGTTGTCTGCCATCTACCATATTCACTTTGGAATCTCATCTTCATTCCTAAAGATTATGATCGAGATGATGGTACGTGCTCGCATGAACAAGAGAAATCTTGTTTACGCAATGTACTTGTCACTTGTCTTTCGGCACTTTGATATCGATTTAGACGAGTGCAACGTCCTTGCTAAACCAACACATCCTAGTGCGGCTAGACGTTCTGAAATTTCTAATATTCCTCCTCCTATTGCTCCACCTCCTGCTCCAGCACCTACCACCCCAGCCACTGCCGTCCCATCCACTGATTATCCACAGACTATTGAGGGTCTCCACCATATGATGAGAGATCACATACAGCTGACCCAGGCTCAGCATCATGCTACTCTTGATCGAGTTAGTGCCCTAAAGACTCGCTAGACTGAACGGTTGAGGGATTGTGAATACCGTGATATCATTCTCACTCAGGCGATCTCCAACACACTAGCTGACCTCCACTTTGCTCAGTCTCATCAGCCTGGCGATCCTGGCTTCTTTTCCAGAGATCCTACATTTTTCGGCTACCGTGTTGAGGATCAAGAAGTACGCCAATACTTTAATCATGCTGGCACTTTTGATTGGTTCAGATCATCTGGTGAGCCTGCTCACACTGGTGGTGATGACGATGATATTGATCAGGATATAGGCGAGGATTGATGATATCTAGTTGTCGTAGTCTTTAGCTTAGATATCATGTTTAGTAGTTTTCTATCTATTGTCATCATGTCTTAGAAATGTCTTACATTCTGAGAACATGTAGTAATAGTTTATGCAGTTTATTTTCACTAGTTGCTTGTATGGATTAAAACTCTTTCAGTTTTATTTGTACTTGGTGGATGTTTTTCTTTATGGAAGCTAGTAGTTTTTATTCGAATTCTCTTTCTTTTGGCAATATGCACATATTTCTTGTTTCGTAGTTTAGCTTAGATACATCTTCTTCAATATAACTACCCTGTGAAATATCTGCTTTATTATTATCTCTTTCTTCACGTTTATCCTTTTGTACGCACAAATTGCGGGAGGACATTTTGGTAAATGACAACGGAAGAGAAAATACAACACTTGTCAAGAGAAGAGGGTACAACAACTTTTGAAGAATTTTTGAGGGTACAACAACTTTTGAAGGATTTTTTTCAAACCTATTTTGATCAAGGTGTTATATCAGTCAAGGTTTGTCAATTATCAAAATGGGGGAGATTGTTGACCCATTGGTCATAGTCGAACCGATTTTGATAATCGTCTAAACTAGGACTTAATATACGGGCTACTCGCAACGGACTATGACAACCAATACTGCTACCATTCAAGATTTGCTCAGTCGTCATGTCTGTATTTCTTTTCCATTCTCAAATATATTTTACATAATTTTATTGAGCTACGAGAAATGTAAACCGCATCGTACTGACAAATAGGCTTAACCCAAAATGTTTTTCAAACTATCCAGTCTTATTTACAGATGAACTTGTTTTTAAGACAGCCCAAAAAATATATATTTGAAAAACAGTCCAAAAAGCCCAAAACCCATTCTAAACCTGGATTCTGACCTAAATAGGAATACCAGAGTTCGGACCGAACTCGCGTACGTGAAGTAGTAAACCCTATAAACATGTTCTTTCTGCAAACTCGGCTGCAACGATCGAATTTTCAAACATTTGGCATCCGAATTCGGCCAGAACTCGGTTTTCAGAAATCCTACAAATAGAGAAGAATTTTTCATTTTAATTCACTCATTTACTTTCTATATTCTCTTCTATAAGCTTCCTCAGCTATTCAAAGCTTTCATTTTCAAATCCCAAGTCTGTTTTACAATCTCTAGTCTACTTGTCAGCACGGTACGGTCTAGAAGTTTCAGAGTTGTAATCGGAGGCTTAATCAAGAAGTTCACACTTCACAATTGAAGTTTGTCGAGCACTTCGAATTAAAGCTCGGTGTTGTAAAAAGTCGACAAGCACTTCGGATAAAAGCTTGTGTTTCCAATAGTGGATTTCAACTCGGAGCAAGAGTCCTCCGGCCTGAATTAGTCCTCACAAGAGGGAGACCATGATATATCGATGTGTTTGCGTTTGCTCTTTATCTCTCTTATTTACTGCTTTTACATAACTGTGACATAGCCATTGTGACATGATAGTAATATAGTAGTGATTTTGTTTTAATTGCTAATATCCCGCTGCACACTCTATTCAACCCCCCCTCTAGAGTATATATTGCTTAATATATCGATCCTACACTTGAGTGGGTAGAGTGTCTAGAAAGTAGTTTAAGCAGCAATTATTTAGTCGAGGTAGCAGACTATATCAAGCTTTCTAATTTAAAAGAGCGAGCGGAGCTTGAACTCACAAATATTACAGAGGACTGAGGTGGAGCTCAATTTTAAGCTTGTATTAAAGCTCGAGCTAATCTTGAGCTCTATTTCCTCTTAGATAGCCAAGCCCGAGCAGGGGATGCTCACTCAAAGCTCGGCTCCTTAACACCCCTACTTAAAAGCCATTAGTTTGGTCAATTCTCATATCACTATCTCCTGAGTCCTCTGCACCAAATCACTCTTGCCAGCTTTTTGTCAGTGTGCTAACTGCTTTGGAAAGTTGAGCCAACTCAACTACTCTATGTTATTTGCAACCATGCTTCTTTGGAAGTGAGTACTCCATGCTTACTTATTTGGAAGTCAGCACTCTCTTATTCTTTCAATTACTCTATGCTCCTCTTGCAAGCTTCTTTTCATCATTTGCAGACTTTCTTTTGTCAGGTCTCATTTTCCCAACCAGTGTTGTTACACGTCTTGGGATTAATTTCACATCTATTAGGTCGTGTCTATGTTTTACACTCTCTTTTTTATATGAGGGTATTGCTTGTTACATACATTATGCAGGGTAAATTGCAAAAGAAAAAAAAAACTCGCACAAAGAAAAGACTTGTAGTTTAAAAAATATCTCTAATTTTTAATTTGGTGTAATTTATAACCAAATTGAACGGCAACGTGAACGGACCGCCAACTTACCATCAACAAGGCTTATTTGGATTAATCTACGCAGAAAAGAAAAAACTAACAATAAATGTGGAACAAAGTAGAAACATAGTGAAACATGGGAAAGAAAATGGAGAGAATGGAAAAGTAGGGGTGTTTTGAACCTATATATAGAAGGATGGTAAGATCGTTGCAATCTTTAATGGTCACGTGAGTATTTTGGATATTTCATGCATTTTTCCAATCAAAATTTGACTCTAACACGTTCAAATTGCAATGGCTAGTGGACGGAGGGGTGATTTGATCAAAGTACCAAAAATGTGAGGGTTTAATCGATAAAAATTCTCTCTTCTTTTTTGCACTTAGTGTGAATCTTGCGAGGAGTTTTTTGCACTTTACCAACAAATTGGAGGATGTGGGTTCGAGTCATGGGAACAGCCTCTCCATATATACGAGTAAGGGAACAGCCTCCCCATATATACAAGTAAGGGTGCATACATCTTGACCCTCCCCCAACTACGGGAGCCTCATGGAACCAGTACGCTCCTCCTCATTTTGTTAATATACTTTTTGTTTGCTATGTTTTGTGGCTCTCACAACCACCAGTAACTTTCCGTTTGCTTATCAACCGATAACTCCGACGTCTGTTTCATGACTATCAGTCCCACTTCCTACCACCAAACAAGCCAACAACTATGTTTACTATCACCTTAATCTTCATTAAACATAATTAGGGGTGGACATGGGTCGGGCCGAGCCCAAATTTTATGGACTCGGACCCAGACCGGACCCGTTAATTGGCGGGGCGGGACGGGACGGGTCCAAAAAATATTGGAACCGGAACGGACTCAACCCATTCAAAACGGGTCCGAACCGAGCCGACCTGCGAGTCCAAACGGATCAAAAAAAAGTTTTAAAAAAATTTAGAATAGTAAACATTTACATATGTTCTATTACCTATAAGAACAAAACAAGTCTTATGTCTTCCCAAATTTCTAGAATTTGTTTACTAAACAACAACTTGTTTTATTATCTATAAACTATAATAAACAAAAAATCCCAAAATTGATAAAAAAAATACATATTCCTAGAAACGGGTCGGTCCGGGGTCCCGTTTATTTTGAAAATATGACCGGCCCCGTCCCGTTAGTGTCACAGACCCGCCCCAGCCCGCCCCGTTTAAATTCCAAATTTTAGGAACCGGCTGGTTTGGACATTTTACGGTTCAGGCCGGGTCGAAACCGCGGGTCTTGAAACCGTATGCCCACCCCTAAACATAATGGTACTCTTCCAATTAGAGACTATTGCAGCTTGCAAAAGTTGAAAGTCTACTGTAAGCTTCAAGGATTCCTCAAGCAAATCTTAGATTTATCGACTTCGACCCTAGAGAAACCAACTCTTCCAATTTAATGCAACCAACTCTGCCAATTCAACTTCTTCACTAATGTGAACATTTGTTTCCTCCTTGACAAGTACCTATTGTTAACCATTCAAAAAAGAAAATAATTCCATCTAGGTACTCTTTGTTCCTTTTATCCTTCATGTTCCTAATCTTTCATTAACTTAATCTTAAACTTCTAAAAAAAATTAGTAATTAGTACAAAATTCAAAAAGTTGTATCACTTGTGTCTCATTGTGATAGATATGAAGGTGTCCAAAATTATGTGAAAGCCTCTTATTGTACATAATACAAGCTTTCCTTCTTACCCTTCGTTTGTAACTTTATGTTAAGGGTGGGAATTTGGGTCCAACTGACCAACCTGCTTTCTTACTCGGGTTTGGGTGAGGTCTAAATAGGTTTGGGTAAGAACAAGTCAACCGGTCTAACCCGGTTAATAAACGGGTTGGGTTCGGGTTTAGCGGCAACCTGTCTAACCTATTCTGACCTGTTTAGTACAAACAATTTTCAAACTCCACCAACTTTTGATCACACTATTAGCTAACAAATAGATAACCCATGTTACTTTAAATGGAGCTGCTACGTTGCCCGCGGTTTGTAACTGCAGACGTGACCGCCGGTCGACGTGACCCGGAGATAGCAGGGGGGGCCAATGGCCGGCCGCCACGTCGGCCGGCGGTCACGCCCGCGGTTACAAACCGCAGGCAAAATATCATTTTCGTACTTTAAATAACACAATGCTCTCAAGAACCAGTCCATATAATTACCAATGATAACCAATTTCTGGTCTACACATCAATGCATATAGTATTTCTAAGTTCTAAAATTTTAATTGAGCTACAAAGTGCAAATGCTACTGCAGAGAAACCAAAATGTAAGTGAAAAAGCACTATCATTATTGCAAACTGTATAGAAACCAAGAAGTGAAAAAGCACTACCATTTATTGGAAACTGCAGAGAACCCAAGGTGGTCTCTTGCAATTCCAAATATTTCCTCCTTCCTCCCGTCTTTATTCTCTATCTAAAACCCACCAAATCCACAAAGGTCAAGAAGAAAATGGAAGAGAGGGAAAGAATGAAGGAGGTGAACACAAAGAGCAGCCTAACAAGCATCTTGATCCACGTCGAGATTACCTATTGTTGTGGACGATTGATCAGAACCTTTCCCAACATTTCATCAACACTTCCTGATCCTCTTTTTCACCATTACACCATTGTTAAACTTTACTCATCTCGTCTTTGTTGTATTTGGTAACCATGTTTAGCATTGGGCTTCCTTATCATTCTTCCCCACCAATTCATCTCTCCTTAATTTCGGCTACTCAACGGTATTAGGATGACAGATACAGCCACAGTCGCAGCCGAGAAAACAAGGGCTGTACTGAATAGGTTAAACCGGTTGGGTCGAGTTGACCCCTTATTTCACGGGTCAGGTTGGGTCTTAGACTAAATGGGTCAAACATAAACGGGTTGGGTTCGGTTAAGTGTTAACAGGTCAACCTGAAATTGATACGACCCCAATCCGATTGCCACACCTAATTAAGATATGCCATTCCTTTCGAGTTTCGAGTTCAGCATACCTCTGATGGTAAATCTCCATTTCTTAGCTTATCTACTTAATCAACTATGGTGCTCTAGATTATGTTCAACTTCTAAACTCACTCCTGGATACCAAAAAAGATATAGAAACAAATTAACTCCTACAAGTACATGCCAAGTTCTCAAGCATTTCGTCATTCCTTCTCCACTTGAAGATGTTTATTTCATTGCAAGTGGGCCTCTTGCGACCATAGTTGCTACAAATGGGGCAGTTGTGTGCTTTTCTTTCGTCATGAATGCCCTTTTAAAATGCAACTCACAATTGGGGCCAAGAAAAAAAAGCAATCATTGCTGAGTCGGCAGCAGCTACCTCATAAGCAAAAAATCTTGCAATTAAGGAATTCACCAGGAAGTAATGGGCTATAATTTCTGGATCAAACAATTTGCAAGCATTTATCTTCTCTTGCCACTGTTTGTATGCTTATAAGGCTACATTCTTACTATCTTTTATCGCATCCTATCAACATCATTCTCTCCCTCTTACAAAAATTATTCTCCATACAGCCTTCAAATTGCTACTTGCATGCCTTAGATGCACCATTTATGTTCTCCTTCTTTATTTTATCACTCTAAGCATCCGGCATATGATCTTGCCACTCAAAATTTGCACAGGACATGTTGTACTACCCCACTCCCACTTTGAACCTAGTTATGGCTCAGTCCACTTTTTGGCTCGACAGTGGAATTCGACTTTGACTCGGCTCGTCTTGATTATCAAGTTAGAGTTCGAATCATGATTTGTCCCTTTGAGTTTAGTTTGTCTGTTGGCTTGATTATTTAGTTGGATTATACTTGTGTTGGTTTGGATTGAATCCAATGAAACTGTAGAATTTGGTTTTGGAAGAGAAGCTTGTTGAATGGGCTGGTTTGGTTGATTTATTAGGCAAGACCCACGTGTTATATGGATACCCATTAAGAAGATCTCATGCCATATCAAATCATATCTTGGAAGATCATTTTGATATCTTTGGAAAGATTTTGATATCTTGGAAAGATCCTCTAGGATGTTATATACCTTCGGAATGGTATCCAGATGATCGGAATAAATATCCTTGGAGATATCTTCGGTAACAAAATGAGTCCAGATTCATTGAACCAGATCCGATAAGATTGAGTCTGTTAGCTGGAGATAAGGACCCTAAATCTTCGTAACTACCTTGGAAAGCTAGATGAGAAGTCACAATCAACAATAACCCTATATCTTCATAAATGACTTTTGAAGCTTCAGGTCTGCTTAGATTGAGGGTTAATAGAGTTAAGTGAGTGAAATTTAAGTGAGAAGGGGAATAAAAATCATGCTTGGTTCGAGGGTAGGGGTTTAGGAAGGGAGGTTATTGAGGGTTAGGTGAGGGTTTGTTTAACTCTCTTTTGCCTTTTTTTTATCCTCTCCAAATCGGAGGGTTAACGAAGGGGATTGAGAGACTTTGTTTAAAAAAATCATAAATATCCTTTATTTGTCCTGTAAAATATCATAATTGTTTTTTCATTTTTTTTTTTTCCTGCTTTCAACGTGTTGCTCTGTAGCTTCCTCATTTGTGACGATATTTTGATAAGTTCTAATTAAAATTACGATCAAATTTAATTTTATGACATATATAATTAGGTATTTTGGTAACTATTGTGTTTTTATTAATCCTCATCTCTCGATCAAAACCTCCAATCCAAGCAAGGACTCCCCACGCGCTTAACTTCCCTTCACTATACCCCACTTAACTCTGCTTATTTTTTCCCTCGATCCAAGCAGACCCTCAGTGCTTCCTAGATCCGACACCCAATCGACAAAACCCAACACCAAACAACAGATACACTTTGAGCACAAAGATGAAAACTTTTTTTATCATCGCACTCTCCATTTTCATTCTATCACAATCTAGGTGTAGAATTGCAGTTCATATGGGATTAAGTTGCAAAATTACAGAACCAACCAACAAATCAGCCAAAAAACGCACCTTTCCTCCGACGTCTCGCTGCCGGAGTGGTGGAGTATCCCCTTCTTGTTGTGTATCGGGTTGATGCACATTCTCGACGGCATCACAAACACTCTGAAACCAAAACCCATTATATTGTTAATTCTTTATTTGTATGGATGAAGAAAATAGAAGGATGGATGGATGTTCTTCTTCACACCTGTTGAGGAAGAGGGCCTCCTCGAGCGCGCAGCGGAGGCTGGACTCCTGGTGGCCGAGTCCCTCGCAGGAGGCGCAGTGCTTGCCGGGGCAGTCGATGCGGTCCCCCCAGTACAAGTACTTCTTCTCCAGGACGCTGTCGGCAGCATCGCTGCCCTTCTTTTTCTTCGACGATGACAACAATTTTGCTGCTGCTGCTCCGTTGTTCGAGAGAGGGAAAGAAGAAGAGGAGAAGAGCCAGAAGAGGCCGATGGATATAGCGGAAATCGAGACCAGCAGCAGAATTAGGGAACTCGTCGGCTTCTGCTGCTTCGATTTCGAGATCCGGGGGAAGGTCGCCATGGGGCGGTGGGGGTGGGGGAGTGGTTTATAAGAAAAGAACAATCTCTACTATTATAAATGGGACTTCAAAATGGTTCAAAAGTGAGTCGTCTAAACCGTGTATATTATCAACCATTTTTTTTTTTTAAATAAATTGTATGAAAGAAATTCAAATTTGTTATATATATTCACAAAATGGAAAATCAAACTCAACAAAACAAGAAAAAAAATCTCAACTTAACCACATAAGCTAGAAAAAATATTTGACAATAATTGGATAATATTTTTATTATACGTTTTCACACGTACAAAGTACGTGCATTTACTAGTAATAATAATCTATACTCCTATATAATTTTACTAATTTAAATTATTCATTAAATTTAATATAATTTTTTTCTTTAGCCATGTACCTTCCCTCATTGACCACTAGGGTCTCTTGAGTTTGGTAATTAGATTATTATGTATAGAAGAAAAAAAAAATTAAGAAATATAGTTTTTTCTTGATAAATTTTGCTAAAAATATTAATTAACTAAAAGTTAGTCAAAATATATGCAATAAACTTACACAAGGCCGGCCCGGAAGGTTGGGTTGCCTTAACCGAATCTATTTTTGGTTGTCCTTCTTCCCTATTGAAAAGATACAGGTTTAAGTCAGGTTTAGACTCGATCAGTCCTAAAAAAACTAAATGACCTGGGGATTGCTCTATGGAGGGGGGTTGTCCAACCCCGAAGTCTTGTTAGACATACCCTTGGGTCGGCCCTGCACGTACATATATATATACTAGTAATAATAATATGCAAATGTTAAGGGCACTAAAATATTTATTAGGGGACCACATTTTTGGTAGTCCTAGTACTATCAAAATTCTAACAGTTTTGTGCATATCTCCTGGACAGTCATGTGCATATCCAAGACTATCAAAATTTTGGCAGTCCATATAAAATCAGAATGGCCAAAGTTTTGGTAATACTAAAATAGCATGGAATGCAAAAAAAAAAAATGGCAATCTCATATGTCTGCCAAAAGTATGTCGTCCATTTTAGTTTTTGTAGTGTCCTTAACATTTGTCTAATAATAATAATAATAATAATAATAATAATGTTGATGATGTGGAAAATTCTAAGATTTTATAAATCACCTGTCTAATTGAACCAAAATGACGTCATGGTCGTTGGCTTGGTATTATAATATGTGCAGTAGTATGGCATAAAAGGAAGATCATCAAGTGATCCATCAATGAGAGGATCCTATGGAGTGGGAGAGATTGAACCGCTTCTTGAAACATAAACGCGAAGCATCTTAATGAGTGTTTGAAGTCATACTTAAGAACACAGAAGATGGAAGATTGATGCAGATTCAAAGACATTGAACTTCAAATATAACAGTTTCTTCTTAATTTTTTTTTTGGTTTGTTTTTAAGAGAACTCTATTTACTAAGTTTTGCACCGAGATGAACAAGTTTCATACAACATGTAATGGCAGAACCACGTAGGGGCTTGGGGGCTCCAGCCCATCCCCAGTTCATATAAAGCAGTCCACATCTAGTTCACTCTAGCCACTCCAACAATCCAAATTCGAATTTATGGTTCTGTCCTTGGATGGATGTGACTTAAGTGCCATGATGGGTAATACATAGGAAGACCCTCCTGACTTTAATGACAAGGCAAAACCCATTGGAACTTTATCTCATCGTACAAGTGGCTATTGATCCCATATTCGTTGAGTCTCTAATAGTTGACTCTGTTGAACCTTTTTCAGTTGGCTTGTTTGTTGAATTAGTTCAATACTATACATTTAGGTGTAAACCACATATAAATTTTTACTATTACATATCATCTCTCGAATATCTTAATAGGTTGAAGAATAGTTGCGTGCTCCATATCTCGCAAGCATTGATTCAGACTGCACATTCAAGATTATCTGCTACATAACAGACTTAACAGGAATCACCAACCTCCTCTTCCTAATTATCTTATATGTTATTGCTTAATAGTGCAACAATGACCCTCATTTGTTTTGCATCCCTCATTTTAATTTGGGTAAGATCAATTTCCACCTCGACCACCAATTCCACTATGGTAGTCAATAAAGCATCTAGGATTTCCAACACTAACGTTTCAACCAGTATCGTCTCCGTCATCGTACCAATCTTGGAGGACATACTGGATCAATTGACTTGGTGGTGTATTTGATGTATTTATTATTAACTTTTGTACTTTTGGATATGCACATGACTGCCAAAAGTGTGTTGTCCCTATAACTTTTGTAGTGCCCTTAACATATGTCTAATAATAATAATAATAATAATAATAATAATGTGGAAATTCTAAGTTTTTTTAAAATACATTTTTAATTGAACCAAAATGATGTCATGGTCGTTGGCTTGGTATTTAATATGTGAATTAGTGTGGCATAAAAGGAAGATCATCAAGCGATCCATCAATGAGAGGATTACTGTGGAGTAGGAGATATTGAACCACTTCATGAAACATAAATACGAAGCATGTTAACGAGTGTTTGATGCCATGCTTAAGAACGCGGAAGATGGAAGATTGATGCACATTCAACGACATCGTACTTCAAATGTAAAGTTTATTTTTAATTTTATTTTGTTTTGTTATTAAGAGAACTCTACTTACAAAGTTTTGCACCGAGATGAACGACCTCATACAGCATGCAATG